>MJUU01047251.1:119965-133551 GCA_002080025.1 Modiolus philippinarum | reverse complement strand
CTTTCTCATATGATTAGTTATGTGCTATTATGGTGACAATTTTGGATGAAGACTCTTATCCAACAAGCAACTAAAAAATTAGTCTAGATCCCAATTCATCACATCTTAGAACTTCTCCTAAACAATTGAACAATCAATGTCAAAGCTGTCTTTTGTAAATAAATGTAGTTACATTTCAACAGAAAAAGTAAGAATTAGTTGTTATGCTACCTATTCATTATTCCTAGTTGTATATCTTCTAAGTCAATATCTAATTAAGTATACATTTTACCATATTTTGGAACTTATCCTCAACAATTAATTGTTAAGCATAGCAGTTTAGTCAGAGTTTTAAAGCAAATAAGTTTAATCATTGACAGAAATCTATTGATAGTCCTAATTACACATACCCTAAATCTTGGCCAAAATACTAAATTACCGAAGTTGCATACTAGAGGTTTCCGGATAAGCAACTTTCTTCAACTTAAGTACGAATTTAAACGTAATGTATTTAAACGCATTTTGATTAATTAGACTCAAGCTAGTGAACAATAAGCCCAATCAAGCCAGCGAAAAACAAGGAAGGGCGCCAAAATTATCATAACTAAAAACCGAAGAGATGCATAGGACAAGAAACAATCACAAATAAGATAACAACTAAACACCGACGAGATGCATATAACATGAAACATCCAAAAATAAGAATACAACTAAAAACCAAAAAGGTGCATAAACATAAAACGTTTACAAAAAATGATTGTATATTGTAAATAGCTCTACTAATTGATTTCTGTTTTATTTTTGAACCAATATAATTTAATGTTAGTTGTTTAATCGTCCTGATTGTTTGAACTAACTTGCGATTATTTTTGAAACTTGCCTTTAAAAAATACACGGAAAACAAGAAAATGAAATATACATATACGGAAATCTGTTCAATCATAATATGAGATATGCAATTTTTGATATATTCGGTAAACATGAATTAAAACTTTGCATTTGATTTTTGATGTTGTTAAAGAGGGCTGAACAAAATTTGTTTATTATTGTATTCCTTGAAATCAAACATGATTAAGGAGAAAGTAGTTTAAATTTTAAATAGACTTGAAATTTAAATACAATATAGACCTGAAACAAACAATTATAAGAAACTGAAATCATCGGCGTTTTGAGAGTTGCTTTCGGGGGTTGGAATCCCCTTTTTTTTCTTCTTTTTTTTCTTCGATTTTTTTTTTATTTTGTGCAAAATTTAAGCAAAATAATCTGTCTAAAACCTCATCGGAACCCACATTTCTCGGAGTCTAGATCCGCCGTTAGAAATTCACCATTTTCAAGATTACTTTTTTATTAAGGTCTTTCCCGTTTCAGACGGAAAGACCTTTCTGTATTTCTTCTGTTTATTATTTNATCTATTATTATGTTTCTTAAAAGAAAATTGGCAAAATGTACTGTTAGAAATAAATAGCAATGAATATGTGAATACAGTAGTTCAGGGAACATTTCAATATTTTCCATGTTTTCAATTAACAACGTCTACTAGTTCTAAATGACATAAAAAGGACACAAAATACCCGGAAGACAATCTAGGAAGCTCTATTCAGACAAAACTTTACTATTAATTGTATATATTTTAATACATGTTTGCATGGTGGCCCGACGCGAAAGCGAAAACGCGAAAACATGAAGTGAAATTCATTTCGCATTTTCGCCTTCTCGATTTCCGTTTTCGCATTCTCGATTTCGCGTTTTCGCGGAAAGTGAAAGTAGAAAATCTCCGTTGTAATTTTCTCTAGAAAAAAATTTCATAAAACTTTCCACAGATTCAGGTAATTACAGATCACATTCAACTGTTTCGCTGTCCGTTTTATGTTGTGCTCAAGAAATCCAAATCTGAGCTGACATCGTTTTGGATAGGAAAAGTCCCATGTACGATAGCAGCAGAAGAGTAGATAACTCATGGCCATTGTCACAGGTGACACTGTCTAACTTTGCTCCAATATTGAAACAGTTCGAAACTTTGTCAAAATCTGCATTCACTATAACAACCCTAGGTGCACCATTTTTTACTTGGACATTAAGCAGGAGGTCTGTTGCCTGAAAAATACAAATGAAAACTCATTACTGAACATCTTACAGTATGTAATGGTATTTTCACCTCTGTAATATTACATTTACTAGTTGAATGAAACATTAATCAAATTATCTATGTATATATTTTGTTTTTGTTGCTTAAAAACAAGCGATGTGACAATTCTTACGCAATCACGTGATTAAAATTTCCCTCCCCCACTTTTAAAACCAACTTTTTTTTAGGGGTTTGTTATGAACTATTGTACAAACCAGATATATCGAGTTATACGGAAGTACATGTAGAACAAGACGACACAATCAACATTGATATTACAGAAAAAAATCCGAAGGACGCAAAAAGGGGGGCTTCATCACGACATTTTTTTTCATTATATATTAATATTACTGTGTTTTTAAGCATAATACTCAAACCCCAATTCTGTGCTATTGTTCTCCTGATTTTATAAGAGGTTTGCTCTTCTGAATAATTTATTGATGGGCAAATGCAAAAATGGCTATTTCTCACACGTTTCGCAGACTGAGATCGAGACTAGGTGCACAGATTATCTCATATCCTTTGGCTGGATCGACATAATATTTGTATGGCATACAAGAAGCTACAGAAAATATGTCAAAGACAGGTTGTTACTCTATAAAGTCTTACCTTGAACGAAAAACTTCAGCTGCATGTGTATTTCAATGTTCACTTGACTTCAGTCTTTCCATTCACTTCATATAAACAAAGTTGTAAATTGATACCCACGCTATTGAACGCGCAAGCCTCGCTTTGGTTTTTTTTTTGGTGTCTTCTGACTATACGTGTCTTATATGATTTGGTTTTAATGCGTGATAGCTGAAAATTTGTAAATAAATAATATACACTACACTTAAGGGAGTATGAGCGTCAGATTTCAGAAACATTCGATATCCTCGGGTTTTATCCATTTAAATAGGTTATTTTTTTTTTTTTGCAAATGTATCATATTTTCTTGGTCATTGGTCACTTTAAAATGCATAAAACAGACAATGTAAAAAGTTTTATTAACTTCCAATTATATTTTCACATGTTTTAAGGCATATAAACAGCTAATGGAAATTAAAGGAGAAGAGAAGAGAGAACTGTTTCCTGCCAAAAGTTTGAAGTCTAATATCTCAAAAATGTTTTCATGGATTCTCAAAACATTTTGCTAGTGTTGTTCTATTAACAAAGTTCTACAAAACAAAGGGTCAGCATTTTCATTCTAATTACAAAATTTCTGACACCCATCCCTTAAAATCGATTTTTCATCAATAAAATGGAGCATAGATGTTGTGTTGATAATTGGCAATGAATTCCGCTCAACCCGGTGCTAGGGGCAATCTTGAACTTACTATGAGGTATGAGCAAAGCTCATGGTTGAAGGCCTCATTGTGACTTCAAGATATAGAACAATAATAAAAGCGTTGTCCCATTGCTTTTTTACAATGTATTTGTAAAGATTTTGACTTATGTACATTTACTCCATATCCCTTTATTGTTAATTAAAGACTAGAGTTTGAGTCTTCTGCACTTTAAAGTCCGAAAAAAATTCCCCGAGAGATATATGTTCTTTATACATTTCAGTTATGGCGTACTTGTGCTTAAAAGATTTCTCATAAGGCTGCACTATTATGCTTTCTAATTTTTGCATTTTTGTACTACTAAAATGTTATTCTGACCATCTGTTTATTGTACCCAAATATCATGATTTTATTATGCAAACTTTTCTCACTTTTGACTCGCTGAGTACCCTGTGTGTGTTGTGATTGTCTTTTTTTAATCATTTTGTCGAGTAACGGCTGACAGCGATTGTAAGAACACTTTGCCAAATAATTATATGTTTGTTGACAGCCCATGCAGTATTCATGAATAATGTAGATGTGAAAAATGGATAACAGAAAACACCTACAATGGCTGAAAATTATAATTACATGCCCAAATCTGCCATGGAACTAAACATGAAAAACACAAATAAGACAAAAGGCAAACGTAGACAACGATAGGAACTCGGGACAGCCGGACTTGGTATCGGCACTAGCAAAAGCCAGCGGTATGGGCTAAAACTGGTTTATGGGTTCTTTTGAAATGCCTAAACCAAGTCAGGACCATTGCGGTCGACAATTTTTCCAGTGATATTTACCCGTTTTGTCTTTTTTTGCCCCTATGACTTTGGCTCTTGACAATTCTGATCGTTTATTTTGTTATTACCCAAATTTACCATATTTGACTCAATATTGCTTTACCTTTTTACAAGAGAAAACTCTATTTTTATCTTTTTATTAGAAAAACAACAAATAATATGTCCTTTCTGTATAATTTATTAATTGAGATTCAAATAAAAACAAAAAGCAGCCACCAAAAAGGGTTACTGGCATTCTGATGATTGGCTCCAACAGGAGATGTAATACAATGTTTACAGTAAACAACTTTATATTCATAAGTCATGACCCCACTATAATTATACATTATAATGATGCCTTCTAGTATAAATTTCTATACAGTAAAGCTTGAATTAACGCAATCTTAATCACATTACATAACTATGAAAATTGAACCTCATACCAGTATATAAACTATATGAACAGTTCCACCATAGTTATTTTGTAATAAATATCAACCATTCACCTATCTTTGAACATTTTTTTTGTGGATGACAAATATCACCATCACCCAACTATAGTAACAGCTGGATATTTATACCGGGTGATGAACAGGTTAAAGTAAAGCTACACGTTAATATATACAATGACTTCAACGAATACAGCATGATAAGACAACAGCACAATTCACTGGGTTTAAGCACCCAAAGTTTGTATGTATTATTATGTTGCCCGTGTCATTATTGCAAACAACAACTTAAGTGGGTAGAATGTTGACGGATAACATATATATCATTCCTGTTGACATAAGCTTTATGTAGAATGTTGACGGATTGTCCATCCGTCAATATTCTACCTAAAGCTTATGTCAACAGGAATGATATATATGTTATTGAAAACAATCGGTTTAACCCACAATTTCTTTTAAAATACCTGTATCAAGACAGGACGATTGCAGTTGACAATTTTCCGGTGGTTTTGCAACTCCTTTGTCTTTTTGCCCATTAGATTTCGGCTCATGACAATTCTGGTGGGTAGTTTTGTTATAACCCTAACTCATCTCATTACGTGAACAGACCCTTTTAAGGTGGTACGGGGGTCTAAAATTTTGTCAAGTAGAATTTTCTTATTAAAATAGCGATTTTAACCAAATTTTTTTTAGTTACATCAGATAGAATTTTCTTTAGATTTGGTAAATTAATAGCTTATATACTGTCCTTCAATTTCCATGAAAAAAATTTGGGGGTCACCGAACTTACTTTTGAATAAATCGCAAAAAACTAATTTTTTCCTATTATTTCTATACAAATTATCTCCCCTTAATAGAACAAGAGTTAGCTGAAAGGTTCAATATTTTGCGTGGTTACTTAATAAAAGTGGCATATTTCATCAAAATTAACTATTATAAGACATTGGAAATGGTTTCGGCAACGTCCCCATAGTGATTTCCATTTTAAGTCACATGCGCAAGAATGATGCGCAATTTTTAACGCCCGTACTACCTTAAGTTTAAAGTGGTTTTCGTGAGTAAAAAAAAACATTTAGCTCAAATTTCATAATAATCTTCGAATTACCACTTAAGTTGTCGTTTGCAATAATGACATAGGCAACATAATAATACATACAAACTTTGGGAGTCGTATATCAATGTCTTTTGTTTCATCTTTTTCAACATATGTCTGAGGTAAAGTCTATTAAAAACAATATATACCATTCCTAGTGTACAATACCAATTTGAACAAATGTCTGTTAAAGGTAAATGGTGCTTAAATTTAATTCTATAAATTAATCACCAACAAATCAACCAAATTATTTTACAGTGAAATTACAATATTGTTAAACGTTAGTAAATGTTTGTGCAACCCAGTCTCAGAATGTTACATATATAAAAAAATATTAAATGATATAAAATCAAACAAATTACAAGTGATATAAATATACACAGATAACTAAAGCAAGTGTGGAACCTAATAGATGTCTTCATCGTCGCTGCTTAACCCCTAAAATTAATAAGAAAAATCAAAGTGACCGAATCAGAAAAACCTAACTTGATCACCAGACTGAGAAAATTGAGTCAGAGACAAAAGCAATAATCAGACTGACATGTAATACCAAAGACAACCCCAAATATCATTTACCTATCACTAATAAATACTGTGAAAATATTATTGTTCGTTGGGTTCCAATTTTCGTTGATTTCTTGGTTCACTAAAACCATGAAATTAATTTCCCAACGAAATAGAAAAAAGAAGGGAAACGGGGAATGTGTCAAAGAGACAACGACCCAAAGGGGAGTGATAACAACGTATTTTTCCATTTAAAATTGATTCCTTAAATTCGAAACCACGAATTTAAGTACCCATGCAATACTAGTATTTATAAAAACCACGAAAATTGATGTCAACGAATAAAAGTACTTCCACAGTACTGTGAAACCAAACATGCTCACTAGATGGTGGAACTGGGGTCTGAGACCAAAGCCATATAGCATGTCATGTTCCACCCAAGACCCATCGCAATATCATTAACCCTACCATTAACAGCTTTTCTTAACAGCTTAGAAAAACAAACATGCTCTAGAGACCATTAAATCGACAGAATTAAGTCCCATGAAATCGACAGAATTAAGTCACAAAGCAGATAACTAAATACCGAAGTTACTGTAAGTTTTAATTCTGCATATGCGCATTTCGACAACTTATGTCTCTTCAGTGCAGATAAAATCTAAACTTTTGGAAGACCATAAAATCAAATATGTTAAAAATACCGATAGAGAACAAATGCCCAATATGATCTAAAAGTAAAGCCAAAATCAGCTAAGGACAGAGCTTTGCATGAGGGAGATACTCCTTAGTTTTCAACAAAATTTACAAAATTTTAAATATTGCAAGGTTCGAAATACAATCGGCTTTCGGGTCAGCACCGAAGTACTGACTACTGGGCTGGTGAATACCCTCGGGGACTAACAGTCCACCAGCAGTGGCATCGACCCAGTGGTAACAAATAACTAAATACCGAAGTTACTGTAAGTTTTAATTCTGCATATGCGCATTTCGACAACTTAAGTCTCTTCAGTGCAGATAAAATCTGAACTTTTGGAAGACCATAAAATCAAATATGTTAATAAAGGGCTACGCCGAGCGCAGCATGATACGACCGCAGCATGTTGGCCACTGAAATATCAACAAAGGTAGTTTATAGTGAATGTTGACACAGTAAAGAGCTTGACACAATAATTAGATGGACACAAAAAGAAGCTAGACACAGTTATTAGCTAGAAACAAAATAGGGAAAAAACCCTTTTGATTACTTACTGATAAAAAACNCAGAGCAGAGTGTCATGTTCTACTGAAGACCAACCAGAATACAAAATTTAACTGACCTAACATCATTGGATATGAGAAAACATTCTCATACAACCGTGAAATTACTATCATAAACTAATCAAAGAACCACCCACATACCAAATACTACTAAAACCAATCAAAATACAAATAACACTGACCTTATATTAGTAGATAATGAGAAAACCATTCTCACTAGACCGCGAAATTTAGGCCAAAAACATAAGTCATATGGCAGACTTTTATATACTGTCCAAAACTAACCCAGATACCAAATATCATCCACCGACATATAATGGAAGATGAGAAAGTTGACACTTTTAATAGACCGTGAAAATGAATTCACAAACGAAGCCATAGAGCAGATTGTCATGTACTACACGAGACCAACCTACAAACGAATCAATGTGACATGGCCAATAGACCGTGAAATTAGGCTCAAAGACAAAACCATATAGATGACTGCCATGTGTTACCAAAGACCAAACATTTACTCAGTATAGTTGACCTATCAATAATAGTTACTGAGAAATTGACCAGATCACCAGGAAAACTTAACTTCACCGTGAAATTCAAGTCAAGGACAAACGAAATATGACAAACTGTCATGTACTACTCGAGAACATCCTACTTACTAAATATAAATGACCTAACGCTAGTAATGACTGAGAAACTGAACTAATCACAAAACTTAACAAACTCACTAGACCGTAGAATAGATGTCACAGACAAAAGCCACACAACAGACTGTTATGAACCCCTATACTAAATATTTACCACTTATGGTTATCGTTACTGAGAAATTGACATAGGAAGAACTTAGTAGCATGTCTTCCAAGGAAGACATGTGTAGCCTGCGTAATAACGCAAGAAAAAATTCTAAGTTCCGTCAAACGGGATATGGGCATACAGTATAGGTCCTCATACTGATCCTCTATGCCAAACATGTGATTCCTGAGAAATATGTGACTGAAATTTTCTAGAAGCAAACAATATTCTAAGTTCCGTCAAATAAGAAGTGGGCATTCAATCGATTCAAAAGTCTCTTACACTGTGTAGGCGCCAATACTTCTACTCCATGCTAAAGTCCAGAAGGCTGGGGTGTGTGGTTCCTGAGAAAAGTGCCACAGAAATTTTCGTGACGCCGACTACGCCGATGCAAAACGACGGATAGTGATCCCTTTATGTCGCCACTGGGAACTTAACTTTCAAACTTAACATGAAAGTTTACACTGTGAGTGTTGCTGTTATGCTTTGCACGCCTATATCTCGCTTTCTGTGCCATTTGTAATGGGCGAGACAAAAATAAAATACTTGTACAATTACCATGATAATGTTTATCTCATTACAATGTAAATTCAGATATTGATATTTTGGGATCTGTACCTCCAGATCACATTCATAATTCATAACTGCTGTTTTGAAGTGTCTGTGTTATGTTTTATAAAAACACATTTTAAACAGAAGATAACAATAACAGATGAACACATTAATCCTGAATTTAAAATACATGCATAGGATCTTACAAAATAAAAATTAAAGATTAAGAATATATCTTAGTAGATACCTCAAAGATTCTTATGGAAGCTTCAATTTTACCTGGAATAGATAAATGCATATTTACCCAACAGGGCTGATTGTAGATAGTTAACTGAACAAGACAATCCCAATATTTTTTTAGAACAGTTTACATTAAATTGAAATCACATCACTGTTTAACCTTTTCATCCCATACAAACTCCTAAACGATTAAAATACAGCTGTTAGCCCTATCTGTTCTGTAGCATAATTTGGTAAAATGCCAAATGAAAATTTTGAAGAGTTATGACAAACCTAGAGAAAAAAGAAACGATTAAGGGGCATTATGAGAAATAACAAAATACCAAAGTTACTGTTAATTTACTTTCTCCATAGGACCATTTCGACAACTTATGTCTCTTCAGTGCAGATAAAATTAAAACGTTCGAATTCAAAAGTCAGAAGATGTAAAAAAAGACTGGTAGAGGACAAATAATCAAAAGGATCTAAATAGAAAGTCAAATCAGCTAAGGACAGAGCTAAGCACGAGGGAGATACTCCTTAGTTTTATACAAAATTCTGTAAATTAGATATTGTACGTTTCCAAATAAAATCGGTTTTTAGGCAAGGACCAAGCATTTGACTACTGAAATACCGTGCACTGAAATCATAAAATACCTTTTGAGAATTAAAAGGCTGCAAATTTTACCAATTATCAGTTTAAAATGGGTAGAGTGGCAAATAAAATTAGAAAAATTCTAAATGGATAGGTAGAAAAAAGAAAAGAAGAAATGGCGTAACAGTCCAGTTAAAAACATCTGAACAAGAACAAATTAAATTTCTTCTACAAAGATAAATACATATATATCAAATATGGAACAAAAATGAAAAAAAACTTAACCTTACCACAAAAATTCAAAATCAAAGGGGAACAACTCAGTGATATTCAAAGCTGAACAACCAAAAAAGTGTGACAAGAACACAATATTGATGGCAACTTTTATAAACAATATAACAAGTTTGGGCAATACCCAATAATCACTAGAATTGGGGATTGACAGGATGCATGATGGCTGGAGTGTAAAATATTCCCCTAGGGGCTAAACGCATATTTACTTATTGTCATACAATTTTAGTGGGCATGAACAGGTCAAACATTGCTAGAGAGGTATCAAGCAATTCTCAGGACATATTACACAAAACTATAAAGAATCAATTATTATACATTTTTTTTTCATTTGTAAGACACAGTCTTTTTCACATAATCGGGGGAAACAATAAAAGTATTGTTCTATACCATCAATCAGCAGTATATTAATATAACAAAATATACAAATAACAATATTAGTAAAACAAGTTTATCAATAAAAAAAAAAGATTACTGTAAACATATCAATTTTCATGTTTTCTCGAACTGGGATATATTCGTATCTATCCATTTTCGTGGTATTTAGGGTACAAAATGTAATGGCCGTCTGATTATTTCCAAGATATTTGCAGGTACTAATTTTTGCGGTCTTTCGCAAACCGCCAAAATAGAGAAAATTAGTACACTGCAAAATTACTTAGTTTACATTTTGCAGTGCCCCAAAAATGTATGTAGGTATTTTAAGAATTAATATTACAAGAGTGGACCCTAATAGATGTCTCGCCCGTCCCTGCTTGTCGCTAAAATAGTCATGTACTACTCAAAAGCAACCTACAAGCCAAATATTATTACCATTCCATATACAGTAATTAAGAAACTATTCTAATCAGAAACACTCAACATTGTTCACTAGACCATGAAATTGAGGTCGGGGTCAAAAGCCATATGGCAGACTGACATGTACTAACCAAAACCAAGCTTTATACCAAATATCATTGACCTATGGATTGTAGTTATTGAGAAACAGACTTAAGAAACAAAAAACTTAACCTGGTCACTGGACCGTGAAATTGAGGTCAAAGTCAAAAGCCATATGGCAGACTGACATGAACTAACCAAGGCCAAGCTATATACCAAATATCTTTGACCTATGGCTTGTAGTTATTGAGAAACAGACTTAAGCAAAAAAACTTAATCTGGTCACTGGACCGTGAAATTGAGGTCAAGGTCAAAAGCCATATGGCAGACTGACATGTACTAACCAAGACCAAGCTATATACCAAATATCATTGACCTATGGCTTGTAGTTATTGAGAAACAGTCTTAAGCAACAAAAAACTTAACCTGGTCACTGGATGTGAAATTGAGGTTAAGGTCAAAAGCCATATGGCAGACTGACATGTACTAACCAAGACCAAGCTATATACCAAATATCTTTGACCTATGGCATGTAGTTCTTGAGAAACAGACTTAAGCAAAAAACTTTACCTGGTCACTGGACAGTGAAATTGAGGTCAAGGTCAAAAGCCATATGGCAGACTGACATTTACTAACCAAGACCAAGCTGTATACCAAATATCATTGACCTATGGCTTGTAGTTATTGAGAAACAGACTTAAGCAAAAAAAAACTTAACCTGGTCACTGGGCCGTGAAATTGAGGTCAACGACAAAGCCATATGGCAGACTGACATGTACTAACCAAGACCAAGCTAAATATCAAATATCATTGACTTCTAGCTTGTAGTTATTGAGAAATGGACGTAAGCAAAAAAACTTAACCTGGTCACTGGACCGCGAATTATAGGTCAAGGTCAGATAATTTTGGGTCCGACAGATAGGGTTCGCCGTAAGCTACCTATGGACCAAATATAAAGTTCCTACATCAAAGGCTTCTATATAAAAACTTGAGTTTACGCCGAGGTCGCCGTCATACTTTGCACGCCTATGTCTCGCTTTCCGCGACTTTCGTCGCGGGCGAGACAATAACTGGATTGTTTTACCTCACATGTATCTATATTATACAAACTTTATGTTGCATGGGAAAAATTATCATAATTTCTTACCTTTCATCCTTTTCATGTCTACTGACTATATGTCAAAATTAATTAAGATTTTGATGACATAACGATATAACTAAAATGTGTATGTTTATTAAATGGTCAGTTTGTAATTTCGTTAGCTCGTCAAACAAAATAGCATAAACAAAAAATTAAATTAAAGAAAAAACAAAAATATCATTATTGTATACATCATCATATTTGGCACAGAATGCAACTTAATAATTAGCATGTAACACGGTGATTTATTATACTCTGTATGCTATCCATCTTCGAAACTTCATCTTCATCAATGTTAAAAATACAAAAAAATACCGAAGTTGCATAAAAACAACAGTAAATTTCGTTATGCTGTACACGTGTTTCAAGGAGTAACCTCTCATCAGCAGCATTAAAATCAATAATTGGAAAGCCATAATCCAAAAGTTGTAATAGAAAAAGTACTCATTACCAAATAAATCGAAATAGGAAGCCAAATCCAGTACCAAGGACATCTACCAAGTGCCATACACGGAATGAAGCCTCGTATACTTCTAGTATATACAAGAATGTATTATTATGAATGTTTTAAAATGTGTTGCACGTATGTAGCATGGAATAAACAATGCAGCTTCATGAAGTGATATTTATATTTTATTTAGAACAAAACTCCAAAATATTCAAGTCACAAAATTATTTAATATGACATTAAATGTACAAGTATGAATTTTAACATTTTGTGATTTATTAACTAGCACATGTACCTCCACACACAAACTAGCAGAAAAAGTTTAATACCACATGCCATATATGCTAATACTGTTAATATCCAGTAGCTTTATACTAATATAATTTTCATATTTCAGCAGGAGTTTCCTCCATATTATGCAACTTTACAATTTTGTTTTTCTTTTTTCCATTTAAGACATTACAAACTTTTTACTTTTAAACTCATTACTTAAACATAGTTTTTGTTTTTAAAAGTATAAACCACTTTCTGTATCTTAAGGTAAATATTCAATTATAGATTAGTACATGTATCCATGCAAGTGTGCAGGTCAAATTTTTTATCAGCAATATAATGGGATGGATTCAAGTAGAGGAATGAGTCCTTTTGAAAAATATGGGAATGTCATTCCTCGATAAGATTCAAATCTTGAGCAAAATGTAACACTGTGTAATAATATTTCCTTATATACTATCATTAACAAATGGAATATAGACTCCTTAAAAAACAAACAGTGCACTTATTTCCATATTATGTATTTTTGAAGCAATATTTTCAGTATGTGTATATATTTTATTTGATAAAACTAAGTTTGGGACAGATTATGCCAAATAAAATTCATAATTAATCAAAATCAAAAATATTATATATTAAGCTGTCAAAAGTTATAAATATTACCTAATACTAATATTCAATTTAGCATCTCATTATTTCATTTCATATGATAAGATTATTTGTAACTGGTTGCTAAATTAATTTTTATTGAAAAAATTTCAGCATACAAATTATAAATCAAAATCGATATTACTTATTACTATTCTATACTTTTTTATTCCACACAGCCTTTATCAATTTCATAAATCTGTAGGTGCCTTTCTTTTCATATAATGGTAAAATTATAAAAAGAAAATCTTGATTAATAAA
>MJUU01047251.1:93299-118681 GCA_002080025.1 Modiolus philippinarum | reverse complement strand
AGTATATGGTCTTCCAAACATTTAGATTTTATCTGCACTGAAGAGACAAAGTTGTCGAAATGCGCATATGCAGAAAGTAAATTCACAGTAACCTCGGTATTTAGTTATTTGTTACCACTGGGTCGATACCACTGCTGGTGGACTGTTAGTCCCCGAGGGTATTCACCAGCCCAGTAGTCAGTACTTCGTTGCTGACCCGAAAGCCGATTATTTTTGGAACCTTACAATATCTAAATTTTTGTAAATTATGTTGAAAACTAAGGAGTATCTCCCTCATGCATAGCTCTGTCCTTAGCTAATTTTGGCTTTACATTTAGATCATATTTGGTTATTTGTTCTCTATCAGTTTTTAAATATCTTTGAGTATATGGTCTTCCAAACATTTAGATTTTATCTGCACTGAAGAGACAAAGTTGTCGAAATGCGCATATGCAGAAAGTAAATTCACAGTAACCTCGGTATTTAGTTATTTGTATGTATTACCCTTGAAAAGTTATGAAGGTTTACGCCGCCGCCGCCGCCGGCGTCGCCGTCGCCGGATTGCTATACCTATGTCTCGCCTTCAGCGACTTTCGTCGCAGGCGAGACAAAAAATGACCTAATCACAAAAACTTAACATACTCACTAGACCGTGAAATTGTGGTCAAGGACAAAAGTCATATGACAGACTGTCATGTACTACCTAAGACCAACCTCCATACCATATATCATTGACCTACCACTTATAGTTAATGAGAAACCAAACTAAGCACAAAACTCAACATGTTCATTGGACCGTGAAATTGAGGTCACAGACAAAAGCCATATAGCAGACTGTCATGAACTACTCAAGACCAACCTATATACCAAATATCATTGACCTACCACTTATAGTTACTGAGAAAATGGCCTAATCACTAAAACTTAACATGCTCACTAGACCATGAAATTGAGGTCAAGGACAAAAGCCATATAACAGACTGTCATGTACTATCTAAGACCAACCTACATACTTAATATCATTGACCTACCACTTATAGTTACTGAGAAACTAAACTAAGCACAAAAACTTAACATGTTCATTGGACCATGAACTTGAGGTCACAGACAAAAGCCATATAGCAGACTGTCATGTACTACTCAAGACAAACCTATATATCAAATATCATTGACTTACCATTTATATTTACTGAGAAAATGGCCTAATTACAAAAACTTAACATGAAAGTGTACGCCGCCGCCGCCGCCGCCGCCGTCATACTTTGTACGCATATGTCTCGCTTTCCGCGCCTTTCGTCGCGGGCGAGACAAAAACTTATGAAAGCAGAATTTAAAAAATAACTCTGGGTTAGCTACTCAATAATTAGTCTGATGACCAGTCAGTTATACAAATAGGAAGCATTCACTGAAAAATCTCTTACTCAATACGTAAGAGGCAATAGAACAAATAATTTTTAAAATAAATTTTTTTTTTTTCAATTTGTAGAAATCTGATATTTGAAGGACAATTTTCTGTATTTTCAAAATGAAAAGAAAAATTGCCATAAGTGAATCAACAATGTCATGTGAACTTGAATATTAAATAAAAGAACTGTATTGAAATACATATATAGAATGAATGCATCGACTGATCCTACTTTAGCAATAAATCAAATACATTCAGGTATAGATATAACATTTAATTTTTATAAAAAAAAACATAAGAATTACCTTGTTGTATAAAATAATTGGTTTCTTGAATAAATGAGATTCACCTTGTAAGGATTAAAAAAATAATATTAACAAAAAAAACCGAATTCGTTTACGAAAATGTGTATGTAAAAACAAAACTTCAACAATAAACAATAAATATCAGACCAAAAATAAATATATCTGAACACTGCTATTCAAAAATATGAAAAATAAAAATTAATAAATAAATATCTTTTTAGCATTTGATCAATTTGATTTTGGGTTTTTAAATGATGGTATCATTTTCGTCTGTTTCCATATTTATATACAGGAGTAGAGGAATCTGGACTAGGCGTCTGAAATAAAGATAAACGAACTTCAAGTATTTATCAATACTGTCTTGTGGAAATACAGTCTTTGGTCAAAAGTATTCGGAATTTTGAAATTTTACAGTGCATTTCATATTAAAACGGCCTTCATTAAAAAAATTCTGTAGAGCTTATTTTTTGTCCAATTTTCATAAAAGTCGCACCATTTAAAAGAGCTAGACATTCATTTTCTTCCTTTAATTTTCATATAAGTTTTGGTTTTGGTGCTTGCTCATTGTCATGATTTGAAATTTGAAATTTATGACGTCATAATTTGCTTTAATTATGAAGTAAATTGTGACGTCGAAATTTTTACACTTGTGTTTATATCATGACAATTAAAAAACTACAACACCAAAAATTATTTGTAAATTATAGAAAGAAACTGTATGTCCGGCTAAATTGGTGCAATTTTTATGAAAATCGGACAAAAAAAATTCTACAGAATTTTCAAAATTAAGATAGTTTTAATATAAAATGCACTGTAAAATTTCAAAATTCCGAATACTTTGAACCAAGGACTGTAAGTAACTAAAAAGATAAAATAACTCACCAGGGAAGGGAAATGTCAAAACAATAAAAACCAAGGATATCAGATGTCAGATGAGACACAAATGATATCTAAAAATATTGATGATGAAATATTTGTCATTGAAAACAAATGAGGAACATAAAGGCCCCTTCAAATATTTTTTTCATTAATCTTTTTTTCTCTGTTTATGACATCTTTTTTCATGTGAAATTCTTAAATGGTTAAAGAGTTGTATAAGATTGTAATCTTATATCAATTCAGTAATAGTGCATTGAATGATACCCAAGTATATTTTCAATGAGGATAATTCAAGAACCGCATTAACCTTTGAGTATAAAGAAGTAGAACTTTTTGCAACTCCACAAAGCTTAACTCTATTTGACCCCCCCAAAAAAAAAATAAATTTTGAGGTCAACAACTTATTCACTAAATTTGAATATAATAATTAATAACAATTTGTTGAAAAAGATATACATGTATGTATCTTAGTCTAAGTCTTGTGGTTAAAAGCTTTGATATTAAATTTGAAGAAACTTTTGTATCAGAAGTAATTGGTCTGAAATGAGAACTTTGATGGATTTGAGGGCTTTGATTGACTAATGCTTGATTTAAAAGAACAATATCTGTCATATCCATGACCAACTAGGAAAAAAAGATAGGTTCTAACACATGAATTATCTATGAAAATGGAGGATAAATCGGGCCAGGCTGAAAGTTTGACCATGAAACAAAACTAATTTCTTGTTCCTATAATAGATATTGTTGCAAGCAGCCCATAACGTATAGTAAGTATGATTTTCTAACACACGTTCAGGTTTTTTTTACAATACCAATTTCTTTGTCATTGATAGGTTACCCTGGATCACTGACACATCAAGAGGCCTTGGTGAAAAAAACACATTTATATAGGAGTGGGTCAATTAAGTGAACACTATCTATGCATACCTTGTCTTCATTATAACTTTTTCAGTACAAGAAAAGCGGTTCACTGTCAACCTGTTGTCTCTAATTATTATACTACATCTACAAGATATATTTACAGTAAGAACAACTCTACCTGTTGCAACTGAGCACAACTTCCTACTTATGAATAACTCTACAGAAAACAAACAGCCCAATAAGCAGCATCACAGAATGGTTAAGATGAGGTCTAAATGACATCACAAAGCTTTTTCCATATGAGTTATAAAAAAGGTACATATATATTTACCACGTGTAAAAGCTTTACGGCTTTCATTTTAGGTCCGCTGTTAAAATGGAATAACATCAAATAACTGAAAAACCGACGTTACTGTGAATTTATTTTCTGCATATGCGCATTTCGACAACTTATGTCTCTTCAGTGCAGAAAAAATCTAAACGTTTTGAAGACCATAAACTAAAAGATGTTTAAAAACTGATAGAGAACAAATAATCAATATGATCTAAATGTAAAGATCATATTGATTAATGTATAGTTTTAAAACAGCATTTTATTGACTTCTTCAATGAATCATTTCCCCTCAAAAAAGTGACAAAGTTTACCTCTATTCTAAGAGCCATGTGTTGTTCATTATCTTGATCCTCTAACAGTTCAGATTCCCAATCAGCGTCACCATTTGGATCAAAACTATACATTGGCATGAGATGATGTCGTAATTTGTCCATTCTATATTAATATATGTATGAATTCAGTGTAATAAGACAAGAGTTTTATGATTGATTAATAAGCATACCATGATGTAAATTGGCCTCGATTGATAAAATGATCAATTTTTAAACTTTCAAAAGAAACGTTGGACCCATTTGGACTATTATTATAACTTGTCCCCTCTTAATGTTTTTGTAGCCAATTTTTAATGCTTGAAATTCACACATTTATCATTGATTACTATTACTTCATGGGGTGCAAATGTATCATGTATATCTTGTAAATTATCATAACAAACCGTTTATGTTTTACTTAGCTGTAAATAAGCTGCATAACTACATAAACTAAGACATCTATAAAGTGTCACTTTAATTTGGAAAAAAAAACTTCTACAAAATAGCTCCTTGCGATGGCTATTATGGATTCGCTTATTTAACTGAAAAGAAAATTAGTTGAAAGTATGAAATTACTTTTACAAAGTGAGTATAAATTTCTTAACAATAGACACAAAAACAGAGTTAACCTTTCACGATTAAAATTTTCTAAATTTCAAAGGACAACTCCAGAACCAATCACCTTTTCTCTCCAAATCAAACTTAGTCTGATTTTTGTGGTCAACAACTTTATATCAAGTTTGACAAGGTCAAAGTCCGGCTGTCCCGAGTTCCTTTCGTTGTTAACGTTTCTCTTTTGTTTTGTTTGTGTGTATTTTTTATTATGTGTAGTTCCCTAGCATATTGTGGCATGTAATTATAATATTCAGCCATTGTTGGTGTTTCCTGTTGTCCCCTTTATTTCATATTTAGATTACCAGTAAATGGTTGGAAACATTCAGAGTGAGAATAAATAAACAAATGGCTGAAAGTAACACATAATACCTTATCATTCGATATGGTGGGGTCTTAAAATCAAAGTGGCCATAACATTTTTCAAAAGTTCAATTTGGAAATAACAGGGCATTGGTTTAAATGGTACTAATTAGTTCTGACATGTTTGACAAATGTATTCTGAAAAGACTGTGAGATTAAAGCCATATAAATCTTTTTATGGACAAACTCAATCTTCAAGGATATTTTGCTTTAAAATGTTTAAATACCTTTTTTTTCTTTTGACATTAAGCTTAACAGATTACATAAGGTACTACTTATACTAACCTGTTCTTCTTGAAAATTATCACTGCCTACAAATTTAAATGAAATACAGAGTTAAAAAAATAATAGCTTGCCCACTCCCCTACAGCAACTGAATTTTGGACAGGACATGTTACTATTATCTAAAACTTTTTATAAATTAAAAGCAAACATACTGCTTTGTCACATTTAGGGTAGGTTAGAATTTGTTGTGAATTTCTGACTGGAAGAGGGGATAAATAACAATCATAAACGCTCAAAAGGCCCATACCTCTGACAGTTTGTTATAATATTAAGACATCAAAAGTCGAAAGTATATCAAATTTCATTAAGATTAATTTATTTGTTCTGTATTTCTGTTCAGATTATAATCTTAAGATTATAAAGTTGCCTATCTGTCATTTTTCCTTTTGACTTGTCAAGGCAAAAATTAATGTTGGGATCTTTAGTTCCCTGTGTGTATAATGTAGAAACATTTAAAATAATTAATGAAATTAGTTGTTTGACAGTAAATGAACACATACATTGTAGAATCTGAAACTATCTGGTTGAAGATCAAGTCTGACAGTTGTTTAATAAAGTTTATTAGCTGTATGTTGTGTTGAACATTTAAAGAAAATTGGGTACTTTTTCATCATTGTTCATTTGTATCTGATATAATTACCTGTATGATGAGTATATCCCACACGTTATCCTTCGTTTAACACATCTGTAATCTCAGATTAACTGGTTGAGATTTTACTTTGTGAGATGTTTTACATCCTCGCTAGCCAAGGGTTACGATCTGCTCCTCTCCTCTTCACCCTTGGCAGATCAAGCAGGATTCTGAAGCCTCAAATCCACATTTTTGATTGGTTGTAGTTAAATTTAAATGCATCCAATCAAATTGCTTACTTTCACATATTAAATATATATTGTAACAATAAAGTGTGTATTGATTTTTCAATTTTGCAAAATTCCTACGATTTGTATTGTTCTTGATTTTGAGGATTCATTTTCCTGTAGCTAAATATTTTTGGAATTTTGACATTAATAGATATAACAAATGGTCTTTAACTTTTACAATTTATCATACTGAAAATCTTACTTCAAAGGGAGAAATTTGTCTCCAAAAATGTGGTTTAGTCTTCAAAGGGTTAAGAAGAGAGGAGCGAATCGTAAATCTTGGCAAGCGAAGATGGATGTTTTAATACTTACTATTAATGCAAACAATCCAACAAGGACGATAGATCCTACTGGAACTAACACATAGGCTAATGCATGGTCTGAGGAATGGCTTGTATCAGATAGAATTGTACGTTCTGTTGCATTAGTGTCAGATACCACTAAATATGGTACATTGTTTGATTCAGTACTCATTGTATTACTGATAACAAAACACAAATATTACATTCTGTTCGTATACATGCTCTTTATCTGAATGTCATTTGTGTGCGGCATCAACTTCAAACACAATCTGGTTATGTATTGCTGTGCATCAAATCCATCTGGAATTACCGTAAATAAAAACATATCATGTTTGTTAATAAACAACTTTTTTAATGATCATCATATAAATTGTAAAAAGAATTATCACTCATATAAAGCACACAGCTCATATTAACCTTTGATTTCTCAGTACTTTCTCATCAATAAAAACCCTTTTGTTTTTTTTTAAATACAAATTAAAACAGTATTTTGAACATTTCACAATTGTTAAGATCTTTGGCGAAATTGGAAACCAATATGATGATTTTGTTTTTCGATAAATCCAAAATTTCTGGAAATTTGAATAAATTGTTCCCATTTCCTGTCAATTTTTTCACAATAGGAAATCATAACAATAAATTTTGAATTTATTATTAATTCATTTGCGAACAAATACCCTAGTGAAAAAAAAAGAAAATCTAGAATAAATATCTAAAAACATGGCATTATAAAGGCAACAAAAATAGAGCAAACAGCAGTATAGAGGAAATACAAATAGAGAAAACATGGCAGTATATGGGAAATACAACTAGAGAAGACATGGCAGTATATACTATAGAGGAAATACAAATAGAGAAAACATGGCAGTATATGGGAAATACAAATAGAGAAGACATGGCAGTATATACTATAGAGGAAATACAAATAGAGAAAACATGGCAGTATAACGAAAATACAAATAGAGAAAACATGACAGTATAGAGACAATACAAATAGAGAAAACATGGCAGTATAGAGACAATACAAATAGAGAAAACATGGCAGTATAAAGGAAATACAAATACAGAAAACATGGCAGTATAAAGGAAATACAAATAGAGAAAACATGGCAGTATAGAGGGAATACAAATAGAAAAAACATGGCAGCATTAAGGAAATACAAATAGAGAAAATATGGCAGTATAGGGGAAATACAAATAGAGAAAACATGGCAGTATAAAGGAAATACAAATATACAAAACATGGAAGTATAGAGGAAATACATATAGAGAAAACATGATAGTATAGAGGAAATACAAATAGAGAAAGCATGGCAGAATAGAGGAAATACAAATAGAGAAAACATGGCAGTATAAAGGAAATACAAATATAGAAAACATGGAAGTATAGAGGAAATACAAATATTGAAATCATGGAAGTATAGAGGAAAAATATTGTGAAATCATGGAAGTATAGAGGAAATACAAATAGAGAAAACATGGCAGTATAGAGGAAATACAAATAGAAAACATGGCAGTACAAAGGAAATACAAATAGAGAAAACATGGCAGTATAGAGACAATACAAATATAGAAAACATGGCAGTGTAAAGACAATACAAATAGAGAAAACGTGGCAGTATAAAGGAAATACAAATAGAAAAAAACATGGCAGTATAGAGGAAATACAAATAGAGAAAACATGGCAGTATAGAGACAATACAAATATAGAAAACATGGCAGCATAGAGACAATACAAATAGAGAAAACATGGCAGTATAAAGGAAATACAAATAGAGAAGGCATGACAGTATAGAGGAAAAACAAATAGAGAAGGCATGGCAGTATAGAGGAAATACAAATAGAAAAAACATGGCAGTATAAAGGAAATAGAAATAGAGAAAATATGGCAGTATAGAGGAAATACAAATAGAGAAAACATGGCAGTATAAAGGAAATACAAATATACAAAACATGGAAGTATAGAGGAAATACAAATAGAGAAATCATGATAGTATAGAGGAAATACAAATAGAGAAAGCATAGAAGTATAGAGGAAATACAAATAGAGAAAACATGGCAGTATAAAGGAAATACAAATTGAGAAACATGGCAGTATAGAGGAAATACAAATAGAAAAAACATGGCAGTATAGAGGAAATACAAATAGAGAAAACATGGCAGTATAGAGGAAATACAAATAGAGAAAACAAGGCAGTATAGAGGAAATACAAATATAGAAAACATGGAAGTATAGAGGAAATATAAATAGAGAAAACATGGCAGTATAGATGAAATACTAATAGAGAAAACATGGCAGTATAGAAGAAATACAAATGGAGAAAACATGGAAGTATAGAGGAAATACAAATATAGAAAACAGTAGTTTAGAGGAAATACAAATAGAGAAAACATGGCAGTATAGAGGAAATAACAATACAGAAAACAAGGCAGTATAGAGGAAATACAAATACAGAAAACATTGCAGTATAGAGGAAATACAGATAGAGAAAACATGGCAGTACAAAGGAAATACAAATAGAGAAAACATGGTAGTATAGAGGAAATAGAAAAAGAGAAAACATGGAAGTATAGAGGAAATAGAAATAGAGAAAACATGGCAGTATAAAGGAAATATCAATACAGCAAACATGGCAGTATAAAGGAAATACAATACAGAAAACATGGCAGTATAGAGGAAATACAAATAGAGAAAACTTGGCAGTATTGAGGAAATACAAATACAGAAAACATGTTAGTTAAGAGGAAATACAAATAGAGAAAACATGACAGTATAGAGGAAATACAAATAGAGAAAACATGGCAGTATAAAGGAAATACAAATACAGAAAACATGGCAGTATAGAGGAAATAGAAATAGAGAAAACATGGAAGTATAGAGGAAATAGAAATTGAGAAAACATGGAAGTATAGAGGAAATACAAATAGAGAAGGCATGGCAGTATAGAGGAAATACAAATAGAGAAGGCATGACAGTATAGAGGAAAAACAAATAGAGAAGGCATGGCAGTATAGAGGAAATACAAATAGAGAGGGCATGGCAGTATAGAGGAAATACAAATAGAGAAAACATGACAGAACGTAGGTAATCAGCAATTACAAAGTTCGCTTCGTTATGGCAAACTGTCACAATAACCTAATTTTGCCTGGATGCTGATTACTATCAAAAATGCATGCGTATGCATTGATAGGTTTTACCATGTATTTGTAGAGATTCTGTCACATATGCATATCGTTTCATTTTTAATATGCAAGAATGGATGCAAGATTTGATGATTTTACCATTTGCGCTGAATGAGATCTTAGTTGATCGTGATCCAGCGGAAAACATAGGTCAAACAAATTTTATAAAGCCTGGAAGCTGAACTTTTATCACAGATGTGCAAGGTTAGATAATCCTATCATATATAATGATTGATATCTGAAATATGCAGTTAAACCTTAAAATATAAACTAGAAGTGGGAGCAGTCGAAAACGACAGCTAATCCCATCACCCACTGTCAAGAAATAATAACCCTAATATAATCTAAATATGTATGAACGTCTAAGGTACATCCACTGAACACTGAGTTCATTGATGTGTAACATGTAGTATCTCAGATATAAATATTATTGGAAACTTTAACCCAAGTCAGTCAAGTGTAAAATGTAGGTCAAAGTGACCCAATTATCATCTGAAGCTGCCTCACTCTCCAAGATGCACCAACTGGCCGCAGATAATTAATGTGACTAATGTAGTAACTCAGACATAACCCTTAATGCAAACTTTAACCGGAATCAATGAAGCATAAAATGTAGGTCAGAGTGATACAATTATCATCTGAGCAGCATCACTCTCGAAGACGCCTCCACTGACCAAAGATGATTAACATGCCACATGTTGTTCCTTAAATATGAACATTAACGCAAACTTTAACCAGAGTCATTGAAGCATAAAATTTATGTCAGAGTGACCCAATTATCATCTACAGCAGCATCACTCTCCAAGACGCATCCACTGACCAAAGATGATTGATGTGAAACATGTAGTATCTCAGATATGAACCTTAACACAAATTTTAACCGGAGTCATTGAAGCATAAAATGTAGGTCAGAGTGGCCCAATTATCACCTGAAGCAGCCTCATTCTCCAAGACACATCAACTCACCAAAGATAATTGATGAGCCACATGTAGTTCCTCAGATATGAACCTTAACGCAAACTTTAACCAAGGTCATTGAAGCATAAAATGTAGGTCAGAGTGACCTAATTATCATCTGAAGCAGCATCACTTTCCAAGACGCATCCACTGACCTAAGATGATTGTTGTGCCACATGTAGTTCCTCAGATATGAACTTTAACCGGAGTCACTGAAGCATAAAATGTAGGTCAGTGTGACCCAAATATCATCTGAAGCAGCATCACTCTCCAAGACGCATTCACTGACCAAAGATGATTGATATCCCACATGTAGTTTCTCAGATATGAACCTTAACACAAACTTTAACCTGAGGTGGGACGAACGGAAGGACACTCGGACGGACGGACGGACAGACGGACGGACGGGCGAGATGCTATATCCCCTCCCCAACTCCGTTGGGCGAAGGGATAATAAGTGACCTTATTTTTCCTGGATGCTGACCTACCATGTATAATGATCGAAATCTGAACTCAAAGTGACTTTATTTTGCCTGGATGCTGACGTACCATTAGGGAAGCATGCAGATGCAAGTTTAGATCATCCTACCATTTATAATGATCAAAATCTGAACTTTTGCCAAGCAGAAAATATAGATCAAAGTGACCTCATTTTGCTTGGTTGCTGACATACCACCATTGTTGCATGTAAAAGCAAGGTAACATGATCCTAACATGTACAGGTAGTGCGATACGAACTCGAATTTAACTTCAATGCAAGTCAATCATGCAGAAAATGTAGGTTATAATAACCCTTTTCTCCTTTGATGATGACCTACCATCAGAGATGCAAGCATATATCAAATCATTTTCGCAAACACAAGCCGAGAAATCATTGACGAAAATTTTCGGTTGCACGTATGGACGAACGTACGAACATGGGTAGAACTTACTGCCCCCGTCGCCTTACAAGGATATTAATTTTCTAGCTTCTCCTGCTGACGGAGTGTATATTTCAAAGTTCATTCGTAACGCGAGGGCTAGCACAAATTATACAGATTTTCTCATTAGACATACGGTAGTTATGTCCATGACGAGACAGTTCGGAACGAAACGTCAATTTTTTTCCACAAGGAACTGATATCTACTAAACAACTATTTTAATGATCGTACAAGACAGAATTCCTTGAAACATTGATTAATAAGGTGGTCACGAATATAATTATGTCTAATGAGAAAGTCGTATAGTTTGTGCTAGCTTTGTGAGATTGAAGATCTAGAATCTTTCACATCTAATTAAAAGTCCCTGAAGAAATTCAGTTTAAACAGGTCCGCGAGTAGAAGAACCCGCCTGGACGAACTGCCCTTAGAGTAGACAACAGTTTACCCCGGTAGACGGCAAGGAACGGATAGAATTCTCGAAACAAAAAGGGAGATTCACAGGGGATCCTAGTACCCATGAAATTTACAAAATGTTGTCGATATTGTGGGAAAAGTCGAGATTTAGAGTATAAATACCCTCAAAGGGGCAAGTAAAGTCGTGAATGTGGTTTATGAGAGAGAACACCATACCAAGAGTGTATCCCACATGGTAAGGGGGGATGGAAAAATTTATGCCCTCCACAAGACTTTGAAATATGATACGACTGGTAGACTTTTTAAGGCAAAATTTCGCATAATCAAAGTATAGGAAACTGTGCGCCTGAATTATCTTATTGAGGGTCTAATCTGTAGCCTTTTTGACGTTTTCATGAATAATGAACAGGTCAAATGAGCCATTTCAACATTTTTGATAAGAAAAGAAAATATTTTATCATTTAAAAGGGGGTTTACGTTGTGCACAGTGTGTGTTTATATTCTAAGATATTGTCAAATTGAGAATTCTAGTTTTTAATGCCATGTCATTGAATTGAAGAGTTAATTACTTGGCTGTTTTTCATAGAAAACTAAACATACAACCTTTAAAATTCTTGTCACAGAGTGTAAAGATAAGTCACACTTTCATGCAAAATTTTGATTATATAGGTAGCTGTATTATAAAGATTCTTGCAATTTAATACAAGATAAGACAAAGGGCTACGCCGAGCGCAGCATGATACGACCGCAGCATGTCGAACACTGAAATTTGAGCAAATGTAATTCAAAAGTGAATGTGGACACAGTAGAGAGCTTGAGACAGTAACCAGATGGACATAATTAGGAGCTTGACACAGTAATTATCTGGACACATACTAGGGAACATAAAAATTAGCACTTTTGATCCCTCTGTTAGAGTTATGCTAAATCCTTTGACATTGCACTGAAAGCTTACATTAAGAGGAATCCAAAGAAAAAATCCTGCCAAAATCCGACTAAAAATAAAGATTTTACATAGTTTGAAAAATTGCAATTTCGGCCCCTTTGACCCCCTTTAGCTCAGAAACATTAAGAGATAAACAAAATATGTTGGCATATTTCTGAAAGCTTACAACAAGAGGAATCCAAAGAAAAAAATTCCATCGAAAACCGATGAGAAATAAAGATTTAACATATTTGTTAAAAGTTGCAATTTTGACCCCTTTGACCCCTTATAGCTTGTAAAAATTAAGAGATACTAAAAATATGTAGCAAACTACTGAAAGCTTAAGACAAGAGGAATGTAAGGAAAATAATCGAATCGAAATCCGATGAAAAATAAAAATTTAACGTAATCTGCACATTTGCAATTTTGACCCCGTTTGGTCCCTCATAGCTCGGAAAGGAAACAAGTTATCAAAAATCTAAAAGTTCAGTGCCAAGTTAATTTTTCATAAAGAATCTATTGAAAAAAACTGCATTAAAATTTGACTAGAAATGAAAAAAAAACTTTTGAGATTTGCCCCTTTTGGGCCCCATTTATCTCATGAACGGTACATGCGACGTGAAATCCGTTGACACACTACTGATTGGAAATTTCCTAAGGAGCACACTAAAAGAAACCCCATCAAAATCTGATAAATAATAACAATTCTACAGCCAATTATGTAAAAACACCCAATTTTGCCCTTTTTGGTCCCTTCTTTTAAAAACGGGCGGGGCCACAAAATCCAAAACCATTCCAAGTCTTCCTTTTGTGCCAAGGAACATTGTTTTAAAATTTCATAAGGATTGATCAACTGGAACTTAAGTTATTGGCCAAAAACAAATGTGTCTACAGACGACGACGTGGACGACGACGACAGCGCCATACCAATATACGACCTCAAACTTTTTGCGGTCGTATAAAAAACTGCAATAAGCTTACAGTTGTAACAGTAAACAGACAAACAGCACAACTGTTAACAGAATACAGTTGAAATTTTTGCAAAATGGATATTCTTACTATCAAAAGGAAAGCACAGAAGGTTATCCTTTAGTGAATATGTTGCTTAACCTTAAATGGACTAAACATATAAATATAGGCACACAAAGACGCCTTTGGGCCAAGAAATTTGTCTTTTACTGCTGAATGACTGCTGAGATAAGCGATTCTTGCATATATTTACATTTGTACATGTAAACACCATATTTCTTCTCAAAAACGTCATCCCCTACGCATCCATCCGTTATTCACATTTGGTCAACATACAATGTATCAAGGAACAAGAGAATATGGTCAATATTTACCGGACTTGTATGTTTATCGTGTATTTTTCATAGAAAAACGTTAAACAGCATACAGAAAAACCGTAAATCAGATATTTCAAGCGCACAGGTTCCTATACTGTGAAAATGCTCAGAATGGTCCAATTGGAGTACATAGTCCAGCTTTTATGCACTCGTGGTTTCAAGAAATCAGCATATGAGATATGACAAGGTTTGTAAGCTTGACAAGAGTCTTGGCTTAAAAAATAATTCCCGAGAACGCACAGATACAGTTGCAGCATGCCCCTACAAAGACCTGAAGGGTTCCAAGAAGATTAGCAGACGTGTGCTTATCCTCGCCAACAGCATCATAGCATTAATACTCTTACCAGAAGAATATATGTATCAGCACTCAGCAGGGAGTACTGGCTTGTGTCAATATACAGCAGAAAAAGAAGCGGCCAGCTATGCCTCCAACATTCGGCCCAGCTTTATAGAGGATGTTGTTGATACACATATCCGATCAGCAAGGCAGGCAAAGGTCATATGATGAATATCCTGTTTGGTCTGCCTATAAAGCATTCCCCTTGAAGATGGGATGGCGGATGGCTCCAGGAAATGCGTGCAAAACTAGAGGTTAAAGTAAAAAGCTACAAAGGAGGAGGTAATGAGAAGATGATAAGGTAGAGTAGAGAGGCAGCAAACCCAAATCCCAAAGTTAACGGGGGTGATAATAACCTTGTTGTTAAGCAAAGAATGGGATTGACAAACCTTAGTTTAAAAAGAATTTAGCTAGGATTTTGAAATGTTTTTTATGTAATTGTACTGTATCTTCATCTCAATGTAATGTGTTGATACCCATTTCAAAGACTGAAGTAAGCACTTTCAACCATGCCTAATTTCATGTAACAGGTAGCATTAATTGGGAGGTGTTTAATATTCTTGACTACCTGTGTAGGTCACGCATAGACACAGATGATAAGTAGGGGTAGTGCATTTTAACTTTCTATGACTTATATGGGAGAAGTTAGAAAAAAAGAAGATTGGTACGCATAGCTGTGTCCCCCGCCGCTGCAGTAACGTCGATAAAGTCCCATAAATCATGTAAAATTTTGCGAATCAAAATGGCGGCAGGATATGATCAACTGCATTAGGTGGCAAACCGCCAAGCAAAATTTCAGCAAAATCCCTTAATTGGATTTTGAGGAGATGTGTCCACAAAGTCTTCCTATGTTGTAGTATGCATTAAGTCGATAAAGTCCCATAACTCCCGTAAAATTTGTCCATAAAAATGGCAGCATAATATGATCAAGTACATATGGTGGCAAATGTTCAAACAAAATTTCTGCATAATCCGTTCAGTGGTTTCCGAGGAGTTGCGCCCACAAAGTGTTCCTAAGCTGTAGCATGCGTTAAGTCGATAAAGTTCCATAACTCCTGTAAAATTAGACGAATCAAAATGAGGATGCGATATGATCTTGTACATAAGGTGACTAACAATCCTGTAAAATTAGAATAAATTCGGACTAGCAATTTCTGAGGAGTTGCGTCCACAAGATTTGCCATTGTATTACAATGTGGAAATAATCAAAGTCCCATAACTCCCACAAAATTTGAGGAATCAAAATGGCGATGCGATATGATCTAGTACTAATGGTGACTAACAATCCTGTAAAATTTGAATTAATTCTGACCAGCGGTTTTTGAGGAGTTGCGTCCATAAGATTTGCCATTGTAAAACAATGTGGAAATAATCAAAGTCCCATAACTCCCACAAAATTTGACGAATCAAAATAGCCGCGATGCGACATAATCTAGTACTAATGGCGACAAACAATCCTGTAAAATTTGGATGAATTCTGACCAGCGGTTTCAGAGGAGTTGCGTCCATAAGATTTGCCGTTGTAAAACAATGTGGAAATAATCACAGTCCCATAACTCCCACAAAATTTGACGAATCAAAATGGCGATGAGATATGATCTAGTACTAGTGGTAACTAACAATCAAGTAAACTTTGAATGAATTCTGACCAGCAGTTTCTGAGGAGTTGCGCCCACAAATCAAAGCATAGAATGCTGTTAAGGCAGGTTCCTGGGTATTCCAGAAGTTCTGTAATTATTACTGTTTTGCTGAAATCTTGACATTTAATTTTTTCAAGAATTAAAATCCGAAATTTTCCTTCCCGGTTTAGGTTGTCTTTTCAGTTTTTATATGGGATATTGGCAATTTATTTAAAACTCTATTTATTTACATTTCATTGTCTTGCTCCTCTTTGTTGGTATACGTACATGTAAGTATTCCAAAGTACAAGCCCGAGTACAAGTGTAACACTCGGTGGCTTAATTAATGTTGATATTTCCAGTTTTGTAACTTCCTCTGTCAAGTCATCTAGTTCTTAAGTTTCATTATTTTTGCATATGATTAAATAACTCAATAACGAAGTCACTGTAAATTTACTATCTACATATGGGCATTTCGACAACTTATGTCTCATCAGTGCAAGCTACTGAGAATGGTAGGTTGTGCTCAGCTGCAAATAACAAAACACCGAAGTTACTGTGAATAATGTAAACAGAATTTCAGCATTTTGAGTCCGAAGTCGAGCACTACGTTTGTGTCCCTCTGTTTCTCTATGGCGAACAACGTCATTTCATCCTCCGTGCACTAAGGCAAAGGTTATGCCACACAACAGAAACACTGCGTGTATATATTTATCACTCTTGCTCAAAAAGTCCATCTCTTTTATCCATTTATTTTGGAATTAGCTAGGCTATGGAATAGCCTAGCTATATAGATAGTTCTTTGGGGAAAGTGAGGAGTACGCTTGCGTAGTGAGAAGAACGCATGCGGAGAAGACTATTGACCAATAGGAATTTCAGATTCTCGAAAATCAAAATGGCATCCAGTTTCGTCCTGATAAAACGGGGCGGGGTTTATTTTTTCTGTTCCCTTGTGGAAGTTGAAAAGTATTATAAACATTTACTATAGGTGGTACAGGGAACAGGTTTGTAGAGGATGATGGGATTGGTATTGCAATATCGCTTAGCCAGATTTAAAATAAAGATATGATAAAAAGAACAGTAATGTATAAATTTAAAACCAAAAGTTAAAAATAAAGATGAGATGTTGTGCAATAATCAATAATATACAAATACTATAAAAGACTTTTCAATTGTGTTAAACAAAGCGTGAATGTAGTTTGTGGAGATACTTAGGCCCGGGTACTTAGGCAATGGAGAACGAAAGGTGGAAAGAGATAGAATTGCGTTTTTTGCGGAAGAATAAAGAGCTACCCTAGGACAATGCAAAACAAAAAACAAAACAAAAAAAACCCAAAAAACAAAAGCACGAAACTACTTTAAGTTGCTGTTGGCAAAAAATTAGAGGTTTGATCGAATCAGTGACTGTTTTATCACATGTGCAGATCAATAGAACAATAAAAGAAATTACAAAAAAAGTACCGAGAAAGGCTTACTTCAAGTATTGATTTGAGTATACAAATACATCATGAGCCACCACACCCTTGTCAATCAAACACGCAATTTTCTATCCAAGGCTATTCCATAGCCTAGCGTATCGTTTTTATTTCATAAAAACCATTTATATCCGATTTATATCATCCACTTATGTTTATAAAGTCCCTTCGTGTTTTCTAGTTAGCTAGGCTATGGAATAGCCTAGCTATATAGATGGTTCTTGGGGGGAAGTGAGGAGTTCGCTTGCGCAGAAGACTATTGACCAATAGGAATTTCAGATTCTCGAAAATCAAAATGGCATCCAGTTTCGTCCTGATAAAACGGGGCGGGGTTTATTTTTTCTGTTTCCTTGTGGAAGTTGAAAAGTATTTTAAACATTTACTATAGGTGGTACAGGGAACAGGTTTGTAGAGGATGATGGGATTGGTATTGCAATATCGCTTAGCCAGATTTAAAATACAGATATGATAAAAAGAACAGCAATGTATAAATTTAAAACCAAAAGTTAAAAATAAAGATGAGATGTTGTGCAATAATCAATAATATACAAATACTATAAATGTGTTAAACAAAGCGTGATTGTAGTTTGTGGAGATACTTAGGCCCGGATACTTAGGCAATGGAGAACGAAAGGTGGAAAGAGATAGAATTGCGTTTTTTTGCGGAAGAATAAAGAGCTACCCTAGGACAATGCAAAACAAAAAACAAAACAAAAAAAAAACCCAAAAACAAATGCACGAAACTACTTTGAGTTGCTGTTGGCAAAAAATTAGAGGTTTGATCGAATCAGTGACTGTTTTATCACATGTGCAGATCAATAGAACAATAAAAGAAATTACAAAAAAGTACCGAGAAAGGCTTACTTCAAGTATTGATTTGAGTATACAAATACATCATGAGCCACCACACCTTGTCAATCAAACACGCAATTTTCTATCCAAGGCTATTCCATAGCCTAGCGTATCGTTTTTATTTCGTAAAAACCATTATCCGATTTATATCATCCACTTATGTTTATAAAGTCCCCTCGTGTTTTGTAGTTAGCTAGGCTATGGAATAGCCTAGCTATATAGATGGTTCTTGGGGGAAGTGAGGAGTACGCTTGCGCAGACGACTATTGACCAATAGGAATTTCAGATTCTCGAAAATCAAAATGGCGTTCAGTTTCGTCCTGATAAAACGGGGCGGGGTTTAATTTTTCTGTTTCCTTGTGGAAGTTGAAAAGTAGTATAAACATTTACTATAGGTGGTACTGGGAACAGGTGTGTAGAGGATGATGGGATTGGTATTGCAATATCGCTTAGCCAGATTTATAAATATAGATATGATAAAAAGAATAAGAACAGTAATGTATAAATTTAAAACCAGAAGTTAATAAATAAAGATGAGGTATTGTGCAATAATCAATAATATACAAATACTATAAAAGACTTTTCAATTGTGTTAAACAAAGCGTAATTGTAGTTTGTGGAGATACTTAGGCAATGGAGAACGAAAGGTGGAAAGAGATAGAATTGTGTTTTTTGTGGAAGAATAAAGAGCTACCGGTGTTTATTTGTGTGTGCTGTAAAAGGTTTATGTTTCGAAGCCAAGTACACGAGAAAGAATTTAATGCAAAAGATGGGAGGTTGAAAGAAATGTTAAAAAGAGAGAAGCATATTGTGTGTAAAACGTGTAACTCTTATGTGTGTAAGGAGGCTATACCTCCTCAAGCAATGATAAATAATTCAGAAATGGATAAAGCTCCATTTGAAGAATTAAATACGCTAGAACAACATTTAATTTCTCCAGTTTTACCATTTTACAAAATTGTGATTTTACCTAAGAGTGATCAGCGAGCTGTACATGGTCCAGTTGTCTGTGTAGAATCAATCGCAGCAAGTAGTTTCGAAATAGCAGATTATCTTAATGAATTTTTTTTTTAATTGTATCTACCCTTTTCGTGGAGGCGACGCCATTTTGTCGTTAATACACAGCTGATTCGTGTTCTCGCGTAATCTCGTTAGGCGGGATGTGAATGGAACAGCCTTTGTTTACCTCGCAGGGTGTGATTGGAAGAGCCAATATTTACTTCCGGTGTAACGGAAAAATATTTTTGAGAGAAAATTTTAATATCGGGAGCTTTCAGAGGCATATCGGTAGACGTGAGACCGGCTGCCGAAACCGGTAGCCTCACGGTGAGACCGGGAGGGTTAACAACTCTGGTTACAACAGCGAAACTAGAAGTTACTATGTATCCATTCATAAAAACTGCGCGCCACAGGAAATTTTTATGAATGAACCGAATCGTGAATTTCGAATGTCAGTTTAAGTGCTCTGAGATTAAAAAAGCAAAGTATCTCTTAAAAGATATTAAATAAATACAATAAACACATAAAACGATATAGTTGATCATGAAATGGACACTGTAGCGCCACATGAATGGATTATTTTTTGTGCCTTCGTATGAATAACTGGTAAGCCGTACGCGTTTTTAACGATAGTCTGGATCACTCCGATTCTTTTCATACAAAGTAGTCTCCTTAATGTAAGAGTCTGGTTGAAACAGACTTTTTTCAAGATGGCTTTACCCGACAGCTAGAAGGCAGAGAACCTGCCTTAAAAACGTGACACATGGACGCAGAACATTACCATGTCCCTCCGTCGCGTTGCGGCGAGGGACAACAAAGTGCAGACTGGAGTCATCACATATTTTGTTTACGAGTTAGCCTGTCCCTGTACCATTCTGCAAGAGATATGGGAGTATCTCCTGGTGTGTAGATTATAAAAGAAGCGATAGTACTCATGCATTTGTCAGATACCTCAGCAGAGAGATGTCAGAGCCAGTTAAACATAAGGACCGATCTGCTTCTTGGCACACTAACAGTGAGGCACACTCCCCTTCAAGATTTCCCTAGGAATTAAGGTCGACCTTGTCCTAGGTTGCCAAATATGCATGGGTTGAAAGTTTTGCACCAAAGTTCAATTCATACACACTTAGAATGGGTCAGCATGAAATGGATGACGTGTTTACTCTGCCCAGAAATTGGGGAGTGGGGGAACTGCTAGCATTATTGACTATTTTCATAAGGAAGAAAAATCTACAATTTAATGAAATTTTGCTTACTGTTCTTAAATGAAATAGTGAAGCTTTTAATGAATAAAAAGTTGGATGTAAAGGGACAAAATTTTACAAATGAATAACAGATAAAACCTGAGAAATCTACACTTTTAAACAAGTAGACGATAGGGTAAAATATGGGCAATAAAATTGGATTAATTAACTTAACGCCAAAAGTTATTATACAAAAGGATTGTTAACAATTGTATACAAAAATTAGGATTGTTGATTTTTTTAAAATTGTGTAGATGTTAGGGACTGATGGAGTATTTGATGATAATCATACTAATTGATGATAAAGTGAATTAATAAGACTAAATAAAAGATTTTTTATTATTAATATGTTTTTGTCATATCTATAAACAATATGACTTCCATTTTGTGATTTTTATGGGTTATAACAGCTTGGTTGTTTGTATTTTATAAAGTTGATAAATTGTAACAAGTTATTATTAGTACATGTATTTAATTCCTTGCAGCTTTAGCAACATATTTGGATGAATGAATGTGGAGAGATAGGTGTGGGGGGAAACTGCAATTGGTTATAATTAATGTAGTTAGGCCAAAAATAAAAAAAATTGTTTGTTTCCCCTCCCTCGACCGTTGCTGTTCATTTTTTTTTTTTTGGTCTACAGTCAACAAGAGTTTCTTATTTAAAACAGGCATTATTTGAATATATTTGAAATTTTAAGTAAAATTTTTTATTTTAAGAAAAAATAAAATAATTTTCCTACCTANCTTTTCATAATGAAAAGCCTACGTTTCCATGCCGATATGACCTAGGATTGGCAAAATTGTCCTTTCTTGATATGTGATATTGTTGGAAATAGCTATTTCTATGTTTTAAGTGCAAAAAACCGTATCTGCATAGGTTTTGGGACCTGTAAGAGGTGTTCAACTGAAGTATGACTGCAACCCGTCAAATGACGGGACCCGCATGGTAAGTGTTAAGAAAAAATAAAATAATTTTCCTACCTACCTACCCATAACCTGAACAACCCAGTCGGGGAGGGGAAACAAAAATATTTTTAATGTTGGCCTTATGGAGAAAGAGGACACCAAACAAGAAGGTAGAAACCCAAGATATAACTGAAAAGAGTACAGTATAGCAATACATCAGAGATATGTACTGCAAAATAAATTCAGAACCAGTACATTTAGAGGGCCAGGCAAGAAAGTACAAATAGATGAAGGTTTATCATTTTTATCATTAACCAAAATACTAAACTAAAGATGTCATGTTGTTTTGCAATTGCTGATACTTCCTACAAACCAGCCCTGACATACATTCTAAACCTTTGTTACCAATTATACAGAAACAGAACTTTGTTTTGCCAGGCACTTCAGTATACTCAGATGAATGGGTAGCATACAGAAAAATTCAACAGCAACTCAACCTCCAGCATGACACAGTCAACCATTCACTGAATTTTATAAACCCAGAGACAGCTAGGTGCCCATACTCAAAATATTGAGTCATAATTGGCAAAACCGAAGTACAAGTTCAAGGTTCTGATGGGAGTAACACCTGCAGCTTTAATAACATACTTTGATGAAATAATGTGGAAAGATAGGTGGGGGAAACTACAGAAGAAACTTTTGATAGCATTTGCCAACACAATCACATAGCAGTACAGTACCAAGTATAAATCATTCAACTATCTTTAAAACAGCGGTATACAACTGCCCTTTTAAGTGCTACCTATATAAGTTTGTCATAAAGAATTTACATGTGAGTAATTATTTAGGAAAACCAAAATTTACAATAAAATATGAATATTAAAATTATGAAAATACCTTTATAATATAAACAGATATAAAATGTATAATAACATATTAAAATATACCTAAATAAACATTATCAATTCATATACCAAGCTTAATTGCAATGATCTGCAATGAAGACACGATTCAAGCTGAGTGCTAATTATTCCATTCAAATTAATCAGGTAAACAATCATTCAACAATACAAGGATTGTTGATGTTAAAGTTGATTGATCCAAAAAAATAAATACTACTAGTAACCACTGTTTTATCACAGACATATGCAGTCATGGGACATTAGTATTGCTGATTTTGATATTTTACAGTTGTCCGATTTTCATAAAATTTATATCATTAAAAAGAGCTTTACAAGCAGTTTCTTCCAATAATTTTCATATAATTTTCGGTGTTCTGTTTTGAAATTGTTATGATTTAAAGAAAGGTCACATCAAGTGTAATATTTCAACATCCAAATTGACCCTATCAGCGTTTCTGGATAAGGGGGAGATAACTCCATCAGACTTGTATAGGCTCTAGTAGTTATAATGAAACAAATCAGTTATGTATATGTAAGGACATGATTATCTCCTTCTTCGTAAATAAGTACGAGCGTTAGCGAGTACTTATCACGAGGGGATAATCATGTTCTTATAGGAATATAATATTATATATAGGAAGTTCAATTTCATATAACTATTTGTAGATCATTATTTTTATTTTATTTTTATTATTTTTTTTTTAAATTCTATGAAAGGTTTATTTTTAAGTGTATATATATTCTATAGTCTCTCATAACTCTGTATAGAGTGGTTCTTGCATTATTTTAAGATGGTTTTATGGGTGCATTAAATTATTATGTACTTTTAACCAATTTATGTATATGTTTTAATATGAATGTATTGAAGAAGTGAGACTTTAATAAACTATTTGTTGTTGTTGTTGTCTTATATATTTAGTACATTGTTAAGTACTCAAGAAATGAGTACAATAATCAAACATTATAGACGCTGAATAGATAGACTAATTTAGACCAATTTGACTTCACCCATGCATGCCATAATTGAAGTAATTAAGACCTATAGAAAACTGTGAAGGTGCGAAACAGGTGTTATAAATGTAATTACATAGAGTTATTCATTATGGAGTGGGAAGGTATAGAGCGTACAGAAGTTAAAAGAGATGATTTAGATATATTGACTTGTAGTTTTATACTATTATGGAATCTGAGGCTTTAAATGTGCTACAGTGGGTATTTATTTTTTTAATTTTTAATATATTTTTTGTGATCATTTGGTTGGTTTTTTGGGGGGGTGATCTCCCCGATTTAATCAACACAAGATCCTGATGGCAATGACACAATTTGTGTACATGTTACGCTTTTGATAACTTATTCTGCACAAAATTGTAAAATATTTAAAAAAAGGTGGTTTGAAGCCCAAAACGCCATTTCTATCCTCCAATGCTTTATACTTGTTTGTTTGTTTGTTTGTTTTTTTTTTTTATTAAAGTAATGATTACACCCCCTTAATCTATTATTGTTCTGACTTTATCTGATTTTTATACTGAATAGTCAATTTATTTTTTGAAAATTATTATAATACTTGAGTGAATGAAAACTCCTTCATATTTTACAGATTATTGCTTTACGATCCAAATGAAATGCCTCCAGCAGTTTTAAGCTATTGTCCCTATATGTAAAAAAGAATAGATAATCCTTTAGTAAGAACAAGATTTCTTATGTTCTTCACAAATAAGACAGCTGAAATCCTGTTATCTGATTGGTCGAGAGTACTTAACTATATACTAAATGTTGATAAAATATGAATAAATGAAATAAAACTAATTAAATGCCTTTGAATTTATTACTGTTACGGATAATCAATTTACATACATGTTTTACCTAGGTGAATAAATATCCTGTGCCTTACAGGTGTGTTAATTAGAACTGTAGAGGAGATTGCCCTTGGGTGATTTCTTTCAAGTATTAATCCAATTATAGCTCTCAAAACAGGTGTATTAAGATATTACATTAAGATTGAACAACAACAAAAAAATGAATGAATAAATAAATGAAAAATACTGAACATCTGTTACAAACATGTTTTATATTAAAGGATATATTAAAGGAGAGAAAAATGAAAAAAGGAAATAAATAAATTTCTTTGCATTTTTTATGTTGTTTTACTACGTTTTTTTTTAGCTATAAAAATTTGAAATATTAATATTCTTATTTATATTTAAATTTGAAACCTATACATTATTCATCTTTTTCACAAGAAATTTTTTTTCTCCACTTTGAAAAAAAACAACGTTTTTCGTCATAAAAGGATTAATACTGCATGTTTTTTCCAAGGAGGTATATTTAGAACTAAATATACGTCCTTGGATTTTTTTCCAATTAAATGCATTTTATATAATGAAATAAATTCTGAAAGAAATACGTCCTTGGTTTTTTTCTGAATAAATGCATTTTATATAATGAAATAATTTTTGAAAGAAATTGAACTTTGTCACCAACTTGAGGTTCAAAAAAAAAAAACTCAAACAAAACAAAAAAACATAACACAAAAAACAAAACAAAAAAAAAAGGAAAAATTAAAAAGGAAACCTTGATCAACATTTCCTTTCATATTTTCAAGTTTTTGTTCATGGACATTTTTTTTCACAAATTATTAAAATAATATAATTATTTTTTTTGCCTTTTGGTTTTGTTTGTTTTGGATGTTTTGAATTTTTTAGGGTTTGACTTTATTTCTTTCAGATTTTTTGTTTGTTTGTTTGTTTTTTTTTTTACTTTTGTTTTTTTATATATATATGTTTTCAATATTACTTTTAAATAATA
>MJUU01047251.1:51065-77297 GCA_002080025.1 Modiolus philippinarum | reverse complement strand
TCTTGAACTTACTATGAGGTATGAGCAAAGCTCATTGTTGAAGGCCTCATGGTGACTTCAAGATGAAGAACAACAATAAAAACGTTGTTCCTTTGCTTGTTTTTTACCATGTATTTGTAGAGACTTTGTCTCATGTGCATTTACTCCATATCCTTTTATTCACAATTTGAGTTGTTATTACTCCCTTTTTGGTTGTTGTCCCTTTGACACATTCCTCATTTCCCTTCTTTTTTCTATGTATTAATTACCAGATTTTGTTTTTGGTAGAGGACCTACACAATCTATCAATATTCTACTAAAAGGCTCCCCAAGGGCAGGTATTGGTTGAAGAGGTACTTTTGGAATAACTTGGTTTGGTTTCCCTACTAACTGACATATATGACAGGACTTGCAGTTTATTGGAGACATCTTTTCTAAGATTAGGTCAATAAAAATAATCTAAAATTTTGCTATAATTCTTATTATTATTTTCATATATTTTTAGAGTCCAGTGATTAGTTAAATTGTGGTCACATGATCTTGTATATTTCTTGGAGTTGTCAATAAATCTAAGAATTGACTTTACGTATTGACCTCTGCTAAAAATAGATAAGTTTTACATTAACATCAAATATAATGGATAAAGGACGAATTGACATTACGTATTGAAACTAAAAATAGATTATTTATTAAAAGTTGCTTTTATTAAATCACATTTTTTTATCATTGGTTTGTATATTTCAAATATACAAAACAGTCATATATTCATTTCCATGAATCTATTTTAAAATATGGATGCAAAAAAAAATCGAATAAGCAAACATATCATATAAAATTGAGATTTATTTACATAAGTCTCTATAAAACTTCGTAAATTTGGAAAATAATAAAAATATTATAGCCTATTAAATTCGGTCAATAGAGAAATTTATTGACATGAGAAAGGTATATTGACACTCGGACTACGTCCTCGGTCAATATATATGTCCCATTTCAATACATTTCTGCACTGACCTCATTAATAGGCTATAATTGTATATTAATACCTAAGTGTCCTGACAAGGGAGTATCATGAGCAATGCTTAATATCTCAGCTTTATACACCTTTGGCACTACAGTTTGATATTTTACTGCCCATTCGGCAGAAGGTCTCCATTTACGCATACGAATACTATTTTTAGTAAACAGTAATTGACAGCTTCTTGCAAAGATTCACTTTCATCAACAGCCCTATTAGACATTTTTACTATTCATCGTCGAAACCGAAACCGAATCAGAAACCGAAACCATACTATACAAAATTAATTGTGTTTTGATTCTCTTTATTGCATGAATATCAGTGTCTCATGGGCTTAAAAGTTCAGCTTTCTTTTTGAAATCTTTACTGTAGATTTATTTATAAATGCAATTTTATAGAAGTGATTAGACTATAGGCATTAAATATGTAATCAATTCTAAAATTTGGATTTAAAATTTGCTTTTTGGTTGTAATCATGAACAACAAAAAAAAATACATACATAATTTGTTGTTTGGCGAATAATTCTTATATTTATGTTGCAATTTACAAATTCCATGAATTTTGTTGTGTTTTTCATCTTTGTATATGTGTGTGTCTTCATTTTTCTTTTCTATGCCTTGCTCATGTTGTATCTCTTTTATTTTGTTTTTCCGATGTTGCCATTGTCAATGGATAATTCGTTTTAGATTGACGGTTCGGTTCTCACTTTCTTTTAGCGTAAATACGGTCTTGAAGGCGAACATTACGTCTGCGTTTACGCTCAATCTTAACAAAATCCAAAGCAATTCAGTTTATTGAATTTTTTTTTCATATATCCTTTCAAAAGAGTTTTACATGTTCCGATATACAAAGTTCATGAATTTTAGCATCAACAAAATATTCAAAGAAAGTGAAAACCGAACCGTCAGTCTAAACCGAACAAGCCAAGGACAATGGCAACATAAAAAACGAAAAAAAAAACAGACAAAGAAACAAAGCCACAACATGAGCACGGCACAGAAAAGAAAAATGAAGACACACACACATACAAAAATGAACAACACGGACCCGATAAAACAATGGATGAGATCAGTAAGATTTTAAGTCTGTGGTATAAACTTATTGTTAGCACATGACCAAAATAATATAATTTTGAAAATTTAATAATAAGATGATTTAAAAAAAAAACTGGATTGTTTTACATTTCTAAAAATTGAGCGTAAATGCATGATGAAAGTTTTCCTTTAAGACGTTATTTATGCTAAAATTCATAAAATTTGTATATCGCATCATATAAAACTTTTTCAAAAGTATATAATAATGAAATATTTTTTTTCTTCGTTTAAACAAAGAAATAAAAATCTCACTTTTCAAACATTTATGTTAAAATTCATAAAATTTGTATATTCCAACAAATAAAATTCCCGCACTAAGATATGACGAAATAAAATTTCCAAGAAAACAAAATGAATTGTTTTGGTCATTTTTAAAGACTGGCTTTTAACTGCAGACTAAATATCTTGCTTATCATACCTTATTTATGCTAAACGTCATTAAATTTGTATTTGGCAACATAAAAAACTCTCTCAAAAGGATATGATGAAATAAAAAAAAATAGAAAAAATAAGTGAATAAATCAAAAATAAATCAATTAAGATTGAATTAATGCGCAGACCAAAAATATAACTAGGAAAAAAAGTTCTCCAGTGAATAACTATTTTAAATGTTAATCTAGAACGAAGTTATTTATAACTGTTAAAGTGACAGTCAAGATCGAAACCTTCTAGCTCTTCATTTGCACCCACAATCACCAGTCTATTTGATAACTATTATTAATATATAGCAAACAGACTTTACGAAGGTTGAATAAGAAAAAAATTATAAGCTTTAAACAGAATAAACTATTTTGATTGGTTTGATTAAATTCTGAATAGCGGTTTCCGTTTCTGATTTGATGAACTTAATACACTTATTTCCATTTCAGTTTCTCATAATTTGCATTTTCGATTAAAAGTTAATTCCGATTCCGATCGGAAACTGCACTTTTCGATCGGAAACTGCACCTTTCTATCGAAAACTGCAGTTTTCTTGCGAAATACCAGGTATTTCGCGAAATACTATATATTCTGTACGGAAACCCAAGATTTCGTGCGAAATACCTGATATTTAGCCCCTACTTTTCAGTTTTCAAGCAAAATACTAAGTATTCCGAATTTTTGTGGCTATTGGAACAACGGCAGTAGAATACCGCAGGAACAAGGGAAGCGATGACTACAAAAATCGAAGTCCAAAGACATGGCAAAAACGGTAACAGATAAAAGCAAAGACAAAACAAGGACGTGAGACAGCTACAATGCACGGAAATAAAAAANTGTGAACTCCCATGAAAACCGGGAGTGACATCAGGTGCTCCGGAAGGGTAAGCATGTCCTGCTCCGCTAGCGGCACCCGTCACACTATCAGTGAGTCAATCCAGGGTTGAGTCAAATCCGATTATGTCAAATCAGTGAAGACATGAAATCTAGCTGAAAATGTCCGTTTTCATTTGGGACACAGACACGTCATATCTGTCAATGATGTCATGGTGACGGCCATAGAATTTCTGAAGGGTTGAAAGTAACAAAGGCTGAACAAATCACTGACTATTGGGTGAGATACGTTTATTCCATGAACGTTACATGCGACATAAATTTGATGACTTGAAATTTCCTAAGGAATACAGAAGGAAACCAAATTAAAATCCAATAAGTTATAAAGATTTAATCCCTTTTGGCCCTTCCCTAAAAATGGTTGGACCAGGACACAAAAAGTAAGATAAACATATTACGCATATGCTTAAAACATTATACTAAAATTTGATAATGATCCGTTTACTAAAACCAAAGTTATGGTTTCCACAGACGCAAAACGTTGTATTTAACCGATTTAACATTGAACCACCGTTCATTCTGTATATGCTGCTTTCGGTTTCGGGCGCGGTTTCGGATTCGGTTTCGACGATGAATAGTAAAAATGTCTATTGAAAAGACGTGAAATTTCAGGGTCTTAATGTTGCTTAATGCTTAAGGTTGACAAAGAAATACCTTCACCTTGAACCAATGAACTATCAGAAAACTCTATGGGCTAGCTTGTTTTGCACCAACATCACTAAGCTGATTCATAAATGTATCCGACAAATCAAAACCATCAGTGCTATCATCCTCCTTGGCTTCAACACATTTCTTTTACTGCACAGGCAGGATACAACTCAGAAAACTCCCGTTCAGCGGAATCGGAAACTTGATCAAAAGAAGGCTTGTCTGTCGCAATAGGATTTCTTTGAACTATATCTCCAGCTAAATCATTACCAAGTAGTAGTTCTACACCTTCAAAGGGCAATGATGACTTGATACCTAAGGTCACAGGTCCAGAAACAATGTCGGAAGACAAATAAACATTATGGAAAAGAATAGCAGCATAACCATTAGAATGTACCCCTTTAATAAGAACATTTCCACCGGCACTAGAAATATCATTAAACGGCAGGGTCTCCGCCAACAAAAGAGACTGTGAGGCTCCAGTATCTTTTAGAATTCGAATAGAGGTATAGAGGTAGAATTACAAAAATCACTCGAAAGCGACACAAAACCATCACTAATAAATGGTTCAAACTCTCCACTATGGGACTAGATAGGGATTTGACCTCGACCTAACAGGATAAGAAACAGACTTAACCTCAGGAAATGAACTATGCAAATCTGTACCAAAATGAGGCAAACATTGTGACGACTCAACAAAACCACTTGGCTTAATTTCACTTTCCTTCCTTTGCTTTTACCCATAACAGTCAGATATCAAATAGCCTTCCTTCCAATAATTACACGAAATCGACTTAACTGGACTCTATTTCTGTGAGAGGGGATAGTACTTGGACAAGCTTTTGACTGGACGTTTCCTACTTTTTACTTCTTTTGTAGGTTCTAGAAATATTATGGCTTCTGAAAAATTTCTGTGGTTTATTTAAAAATGTGTTTTATGTGCAAGTGAAAAATTATCAGCTAAACGTGCAGCAATTTCCAAACTTCAGCTTTTTGTTATTAATACACCTTTTAAATTCTTCAATTAAAACTAGCTGACGTAATATCTCATGATTGTTATTTATTTTCTTGGATGTACACCAACGGTCAAATAGTTGCTGTTTGTACTAGCAATCTCTACATTGGTTTAGCCACTCTGCATTCCTAAATTTTTGGCGGTAAGCTTCAAGGACTAGTTTATACGTTTTAAGAATTAACTCTTTTACAGTTTTATAATCTGTTCTACTGACAGCTGAGTATAAATTTTCGTGGCCTTACCAATCAACACACTATGTAAAAACACCGAGCAATTGTGTTTTTGCTACTTTAAATTTTGAGCTATTTTCTCAAAATGCAGAAAAAAAGTTATCAACATCCTTTTCTTGAAACGGAAAGACCAACCTGATGTTTTTGGCAAAATCAAATGTCTGAGAATTCTGAGAAAACTGTTGATTCTTTTCGGCTAATTCTAGTTTTTTCATTTCTGATTGAAAATTTAGCTCTTTTCCCTTTTCCTGCTGCTCAATTTCTAATTTTCTTTCTCTTTCATTTTGAATTTCTAATTTTCTCATTCCCGATTTGACATTCAATTTCAAATGTTTTCCTAAAATAATTAATTCACCCCTTTTAAGATTCTCAAAATTCTCCGCTTGACACGTAGATATGAATTGTTCTGGATCAAACAACATCTTGAATAAATTTGATTGCTGACTTTATTTAACAAAAATTTACAAATCGTATATTTCCGCATTCCCCGCAATGACATTTTATATACGTCGGGGAGCCTCATTGGAAGTAAATATCTAAAATGGATATTGTAAAATAAAATATGTGTTTTTTTTTGGATTGCATTTATGAAAACATGAAAAAAATTAGAATATAAGCAACTTATCCTAAGGTAGATAGACACAAGTGCTTTTGTAATTATTCTGTACATCTCAAACTCTAACAGACCATACTGGTAACAGAATTCTAATACCTAGATTGAGACACAGTCTAGTAACTTCATTGCTGATTATTGTAAATGATCGTAGTTGTAGATGAGGTCATATATTAGAAGAAAGAAGATGATTTATATTTCTTTTTTTAATATTTTCTTTATAATGATGCACGAGATGAACTACGGATTCGAGTTAATTTCATAAATTTTAATCCTTAAACTGTTTTTTTTTTTGGCGAAATATCTGAAGAGCAAAACCAAGACATCTTCTGATCTGTACATCAGTTTATGAAGAAAACAAAGCGTTTCACTCCTGGTTAATCACAAGCATTCCCTATTTTTTCTTCTTATTTTATTACTTATTTTTTTCCTTGAAAATGATTAAATTGTGTTACGAAATAACTAAATACCAAAGTTACGGTGAATTTACATTCTGCATATGCACATTTCGACAACTTATGTCTCTTAGTGCAGATAAAATCTAAATTTTTGGAAGACCATGCATCTTTTTATCTTTTTATCCTATATAATTCATTTCCTTTTTATGCTAATAGTCTAGTACAGTTATCTGTTATTATATGGTTGGCTTATATGCAATAGAAATGTAAATGTGTAACCTTCTAAGTTGGAATAACCCGTGTCCAATCCAGTTGTTATGATTTGAACAATAACATATTTTAATCTTATCTAATCCAATCTAATCTACATTCTGTATGTGATTTTGTATCAGATGCCTCGCAATCACCATTCGAGTAAAACTTCCTCGTAAGATTGTAAAACCAGATTTATTATTCAAAATAATAAATGTATGCACAGACACAAAGTCACACAATAAATGGTACGTAAAAAAATTCACATTAAGTATGACAATATAACAACCAATAATAAAAACATTAAAAAATCAAATTATTGAATGATACTGATATATCTAAATGATTAATTGGCAAAAGGTGTTCTAACTGTTAACACGATGAGATCTATTCAGGTAAAGTGGGTTATGTCAGTCATATTCCATCTATCAATCTCCCTTGTTTTCTCCCTGTGAAGAATCTGTGTAATTCATGTTGAAATATTCCATTGGATTTTCTTTTCTTCTTTTAAAATATAAAATTACGAGTCCACCACCACATATTATGCCAATAACTAGTAATCCTATAGCCACACCCGCCATAGCTCCTAGAAAGAGAGAACAAATCTATTCAAAATGTGCTTCTTGATTACCTAATTGCTAGGGCCTTATTTGTAATTATTTGATTATGATATGTATGCTTCTATAATTATTTGATTATCACACCTCTTATTGATTATCTGATCATCATACGTTATGAATACTCACTGAAATTACCATATTTTTGAAATAAATGATTATTGATTACACGTGTAAATTAGTTTATTTCAAGATAAACGCCAAGGAGCATAAAACACATCTGAATTTAAATTAATTTAAGTTAAGAAGTATCTCCCTCGTGCATAGCTATATCCTTGGATGAGTTTGGCTCTCCTTGTTTGATTCTATTGATAATTTGTTCGCTTTCAGCCCTTTACACTTTTTTTCGGTTTATGGATTACCAAATGTTTGGATTTGATCTACACTGAAGATCTGCGCATATGCAGAAACTAAAATCCACAGTAATTTCGGTATTTTGTTGTATATATATGTATACATATATGCATTTGATTTTAGCTGAACAGTTATGCGAATCTTCCCTAGTCTTTTTCTCTACTTTAAGATCAAGCATTTTCATTAAAGTTTATACCTTCTGCCATCTTATAATTTTTGAAGTTTAAAAGATGCTTAATTTCAAATACAGCATCTTGATTTGTAGATAACATCTTTTTTTTCCTTTGATAGAGAAAATCAAGCCTGTTGCTGATATTAATATTTTCCCAATTTTTAAAGAAAAAACACTGTATTTTGAAAATATATACATATTATGCAACTTAATATTTTCTTTGTACATGAATCTTTTGTTATTTATGCTGTTACACCACAGCATATACTACTGCTTTCGCAGATTGGTTATAAACACGTCTACGCAACTTTGCAATAAACATAGTTCTTGCCTATGGAGTAAGAGGGTCTGTAAGTGTCGTCGAATTTTGAAACTCCTTGGTCAAATTTTTGTACCCGGAAGTTGCATTTTGCACGATAATATATGACGTTCTAAACAAAAGATTAACAGTCAAAAATCCCAAAACATCTTTTGGTGGGAAAGGTTTTCAAATTTCAAGTTTATCGTGAAACCTCATGACGAGACTTACAGACACTAATAATTACAGATTATAAAAAGAACCAAATTGAAATTATTTCATGCTCAACCCTTCGGGAAGTTTTGAATTTGATTTTTCTTCCGTAGTGCGACAGTGTTCTACCAACAGACTAGGATCCTTGAGCTAGCCGGCAGTTTAGCGACGAGCACCCCTTGACCCATCTTTCTAAATTATGTATTGTTTTTTTTCTTTCCTTTCAAGATTGTGGTCATGGAGTTAGTGGTCTACCTGTATTGGGTTTTATTCGTATGTTTATTATACTATAGGGAAACTGGACAGATAATGGGGAGGTTTGGGAACCCATAAACCGGTTCAACCCTACATCTGGCTTTTGCTACTGCCGGTACCGAGTCCGGCTGTCCCGAGTTCCTATCGTTGTCTACGTTTGTCTTTTGTCTTATTCGTGTTCCATAGCAGATTGTGGCATGTGATTATAATTTTCGGCCATTGTTGGTGTTTCCTGTTATCCATGTTTTACATCAAACTAAAAGTATGGGTAGTTGAATCAAAAGTACAGCCTCAAAATGTAACTTTATTTGACGCTCGGCATTAAGTATATTTGAGGTTAAGAAATGTTTAATTATACATACAAAATATTAATAGATAACATTAATTAACCGTTAACAGAATAAATAAAAAAATTGTAAATAAAAAATAATGTATTGAAAATTTTAAATTTTTAATAAATGGAATGTATGCTACTGATATATAGGTTATATCTTGTCTTGTTATGCCATACACCTCGATGGCACCTGATGTCACTCTCATTCTCACATTACACAGTGAGTGCTTTAAATTAAATGTACTATTTGTAATGCTCATATATTTTGTAATAAATTGTATCGTAATAAATTGTTTCGTTCTTCTTTCGTCTTTGGTGCTCTCGTTTCAAGCTCAGATGGCAATGCCATGGCGAGCTTTTGGCACCACTTTTTTTCATTCAAAGATCTTCTCCCCTGAAATCACTGGGACAATAGTAACCAAATTTGGTCATAATAGTCCCTGGGTTGTCCCCTTTAAAATTGTATCCGGCAGGTCCGTACCTCATCCAAGATGGCCGCCAGTGGCTGTAACATTGGACCTTATAAGAAAAGATATTCAAACATCTTCTTCTAAGAAACTACCAGCCCAATCATAACCCAACTTAGTAACAATGGTCCTTAGATGGTCTCATTCAAACAAGGTTTTCGGTACGTCAAAGATGGCCGCCAGCGGAGATCATAGTTTACACATTGGACCCTATGGAAAACGCATTCAAAGATCTTCTCAGAAACTACTACTCCATTTAGAACAAAACATGGCCACAATGGTCCTTAGATGGTCCCTCCTAAAAAGGTATCCGACAGGTCCGTACCTCATCCAAGATAGCCACCAGGGGGAACACAGTTCTAACATTGGATCCCATTGAAAAGACATTCAATTGAAAGATCTTCCCAGAAACTACTAGTCCAATTAGAACCAAACTTAGTCATGATGGTTCTTAGAAGGTTCCTTCCAAAAAGGTATCCGACAGACCCGTGCCTCGTCCAAAATTGCCGCCAGCGGGTAACATAGTTTTAACATTGTACTCTATGGAAAACGCATTCAAAGATTTTCTTCTCAGAAAATTATAGTCAAATTAGAACCAAGCATAGTAACAATGGTCTTTAGATGATCTCTTCCTAAACAGGTATCCGACAGGTCCGTACCTCATACAAGATGGCCTCCAGCGGGGAACATAGTTTTGACATTTGATCCTATAGGAAAAGACATCCATCTATGAAACTACTACTCCAATTATTACCAAACTTAGTCATAATAATCTTTAGGAGGTCCCTTCCAAAAAGGTATCCAACAGGTTCGTACCGTATCCAAGATGACCGCCAGCAGTCACATAGTTTTAACATTGGACTCTATGAAAAACACATTCAAAGAACTTCATCTCAGAAAATACTGGTCCAATTAGAACCAAACTTACGTCACAATGGTTCTCAGATGTTTCCTTCCAAAAAAGGTATCTGACAGGGCCATACCTCATCCAAGATGGCTGCCAACGGGGAACTTAGTTTAAACATTGGTCCCTCTGGGAAAACGCCTTCAAAAATCTTCTTCGCTGAAACTACTTGTTCAATTAGAACCAAACATAGTCACAATGATCCTAACTGGGTCCCTTCCACAAAAGGTATCCGACAGGTCTGTACCTCTTCCGAGATCGCCGCTAGCGGGAACATAGGTTAAACATTGGACACTTTGAGAAAAGCCATTCGAAGGTATTCTTCTCAGAAACTACCAGTCCAAATAGAACCAAACTTAGTCACAATGTTCTTTAGATAGTCCTTTCCAAACCAGGTAACCGACAGGTCTGTGCTTATTCCAAGATGGCCGTTAGCGGTCACATAGTTTTAACATTGGACTGTATGGGAAAAGACATTCAAAGATCTTCTGCAAGGTGGCCTCAGCAGGGAACATAGTTTTAACTCAGGAAATGCCATTCGTTTCTATATAAGGCATTGTCTAGGTGAGCGATACAGGCTCTTTAGAGCCTCTTGTTTTGTCATGTCTCTAGACTCTGATTATATTTAATTCACATAAACTTTATTTGATTTTTTTTTCGATGTTAGTTGTCGTTGGATTATTCATTAGACATGCAAATGTGTCGGTAAATAATGTTGGGAACTTTTTGGTTGAGAGCAGCAAAATTTGAACTTGAGTAGTCAAGTATGATCAATCCCGATGAGTTTAAAACATTTTTTAGTTTATTTTCACTGTCATGGCCATCCAAGGTTGCTGTTTCTTAACAACTAATAACCTAGTCATAATGAGTTAAATGATGTTAATTGATAAAAGTGATTTATTTGAAAGTAAGTATGTTTTGAAGAAATTTCGACGACACGTTATTATCAAAATGAGTTGGTGCAACAATGCAAACCTGCATGCAATACGTCTATCATATATAATATACAATTTAAGGGCATGCATTAACACCAGTCTTTATGTTATCATTTTAATAATTATTATCATGCCTTAAGATTTAGTGAACTGGATGATCCTAGATGTCTTCGTGACTACTTTTAGATCGAATTCGTTCTTGAATAATGTTCCGAGATATAGAAAAAAACGGTATCAGTGTTCCAAAACTGAAAGCACCAGGGTATATTGAAATGTACTTTATAAGTTTTGAAGAATTGGTCAAAACTACCAAAATATGAAAGGATATAAGAGGTTAATTCAGTACTTGGTTTAAATCAACGACAGTAGAATACCGAAGGAAAAGGAACAAGGGAAGTGATTATCACAAAAATCAAGGTCCAAAGACATGGCAAAACGGAAACAGAGAGAAACAAACTATATAAAACAAGTTCGCGAGACAGCCGCAAGGCACGGAAATAAAAATACGACATTAAGAACTAATGTACCCATAGTGTGAACTCCCATTAAAACCGGGAGTGACATCAGGTGCTCCGGAAGGATAAGCATGTCCTGCTTCGCTAAGCGGAACCCGTCACACTATCAATGAGTCAATCCAGGGTTGAGGCAAAACCGGTTATGTTAAATCTGTGAAGACGTGAAATCTAGCTGAAAATGTCCGTTTTCAATTGGGACACAGACACGTCATATCTGTCAGTAATGTCATGATGACGACCTTAGAAATTTGAAGTTATGAAAGTAACATAGGTTGAACAAATCCCTGACTTAGCAGCTTTAGGGACAGTGTTTTTACTCTATTCAAAAATTACTGTACAAATACAATGTGTACATGTAATCACTGAATCAACACATTAGATTCATTTTTACGAATTTAATGTCCAAGTATCATATCAGTTAACAAATACCCAATAAAAATGGGTTTAGTGATCGTCAAGTCACCAAGTTATAATTTGATTTTTTTTAAGTTTGGAAGTTTAAACTATATACAAGTCGTGTTTAGGAATGAACAGTAAGAGATTCGAGAATCGGAATTCAAACGAAAAGTTCCATGGATGGCCAAAGTCGATGCAACTTGTAACTCTTGAAACCTTTTCTGCAGATAAGGAGCTGATCATGACTGCAGCTCCCCGATGAACAACCCCTGAATGACGGGACGACCTATCAGTGGTAGCAATATTTCACTATCCTCACACTTGTCAGTGCCTCCGTTTGTCCGTCTGTCCCATGTCAAGCTTTTCTTGTGACTTGAACTACTCTTGCATATTTGGATTATGGAATATTCTCTTGTTGTAGAATTGTTGAATTAAATATATAACGCGGATGTCAAAAAGCCTTCGGAATTTGATATTGGTCTTGGTGCAAACAAGAGGCCACAATACGTTGTGTCGCAAACTTTTCCTACATTTTTGTATGTAGGGATTCAATTTTGTTGTAGAATTGTTGCATGTAACCTGTAGGTGAGAAAGAATTTTTCGGATTATCTTAGTGCAAAAAGATTCCCCAAAATGTTCATTTTTACAAAGGTCCAAGACGTAGATTTTGACACATGAAGCGTGTGACAGGAACTCCTACATATTTAGATTAAGTGATTTGATTTTGTTGCAGAATTGTTTGCATCAATTCTGTACATGCGATATAAGCTTACTGAATTGTGATTCAGGTTCAAACTTTAGTAATTTTCCTGAAATTGGAAAAAACTACTTTTTTACATTTCAGCATGTAATCTTACATTTTGGTAAGTGTTTGGAAAATAAAAACAAAATTCTAAATACCTAGAACACTAAAATGTGATTTCAATTTTTGTTTATTTTCTGGAAGTCTCAAAGACCACCTAGTAACCATATTTCTAGAATTTGTTTGGATTAGAACAAACAGTTTCACAAATTGGTACTCAATAAATTGCTCGGCATAGAAAATACGCTTCGAAAAAATTTTGAAAATGGAGTCGATGATCAATACCTTTGCTGAAGGAAAATAGACAAAAATTAACGAAAACACAAATTCTGTTCTAATTTAATAGAAATAGACAATATAGGACCTATTTTTTTCAAAAAGGGTCATAAATGAGACCAATGCCCCTTTTTATTTAAAAAAACACAATACGCAAAGAAAACGTCCTTGTTAAGCGAAAAATGACCACTAAACTATCTTAAATTCTAACATTGAACACGAGAATATAGTGCTTATTACCACTTATCTCTCTAGCATTTCATAACATCCATAGTTGTGATAATACGTGGTTAGTACAATTATTCATGTACGAGTGTTTATATGTACTGTACATACCCGCCGAATATCCTTTACTAGGTGAAGATTGATTAAGTTTTAAAGCTGAATTTGTATTTTGTCCTGCAATAAAGAAAGGTAAAACATTATTCATAATAATTTATGCATGTTTTATAAAGCAGAGCCATGTCAAGTGTATTACATATTTAATTTGTTTTCTTTATATCATTTTTAACATATTTGTAGCAAACATTTAGCAACTTACCATTACAAGTTTGGGTCAAAATATTACCGTATAAGTTACAGATCTAAGTTAACTTTATATCGAAGGCAGCTACTTTTGGCACTATTTATAAATCTCCTATAGCACCGAGGTAGTACACATTTGTGTTTTTTCATTATTGTGCACAATTTTACAAACTTCTGGCACTAGCTAATTAATATTAATTTGTAAGTACACCTTCATGTTAGATCAGCTATATCTCAGAAAAAATTTACAAAGATCAAAATAAGAAATTATGACTTAAAACTACGAAAAACTGACGAGATTCAGACAATAAATTTGGAAACCAGATTGTATTGCAAATTTTGTCCACAGCTGAAAAATCGTACCTTAAACATAAGTATACACCGATGTAATTGCAATTTCTATACAGTGGAAAAGTATTAGCGTATAACTTACAGATAAAAGTTAACTTCATATCGAAGACAGCTACTTTTTGGCATTATTTATAACTCTCCTATAGCACCGAGCTAGTACACATTCAGTTGTTGAGGAAGAGTTAAGCATAAAAAGGTTGGCCTAACAGACAGATGGACGGACTGACAGAGCAAGCAGTACACGTATATTAGTCGATTTTTTAAAAGGTGGTATTGTGAGAATAATCTCCAGATTATGATGATATTTCAAATTTCTAAAAGCGCTTTTCTGATAAAATTCAAGCATTTGGCATTCCATATTGGATTTAATATATACAAACAATAGTTTAATTTTAATAATATATCGTGCACAAAATCCTAACACAAAGTGGTCTCCTACGTATACTACATTAAAAATTTCCACATCATTAGAGGTGAATCATGGGAATCAAATGTAAAGAAATACACTGCGATATTCTATTCCCTTTGTGACTTTGTATACATTTGCATTTGATCTAAGATGTGGATTAGTCAACAGCTGGTTTGATGGCTCTTGCGCAATATCTAATCCCAATGTTTTTCAAATAAAACAGATGACGATGAACTACTTGCCTGTTGCCATGTTTGTAGTACCTTGACTGTTACCAGATGGCGGAGTAACTTGTGCGGATGTGGATTGTTTGCCTGAAATTATTGACATGAATATTTCAGTGATAAACATTTCTCATGATATTTCTACATGTTAGCATAAGCACTGTAGCATTATGTCATTTTTTCTGTCCATAATTAAAATAATGCTTCCCACGCGGAACACCAGCGTATAAAAGAAATTGATCAGAACCGTCTATTGTAGGAATAAGACCTGAGAATACAACGCTATCTATATATATGATAACAAACCCTTAAAATAACTGTTCGGTCTGGTCTGTCATTGTGCCATATTCATTTCCAGTGGCAGACAAAATTATTGTCTCCGAACAACGGCTGTAGAACACCGATGGAACATACATTAATAACATTTTAAAAACGAGAATATTTAAATACGGGACGTATCACTAAAACACCATGCATATTCAAAATATACGAACATTCATAAAATAAAACATTAAAACGGAAGTACGCCCAGTTTGAAACTAGGTACTCTGGGAAGGTAAGCAAACTCTGTCCCATACACGTTGTTAGTCTGGAAAGCGTTAAGTCGTGACAATGGGCTAAACATTTTCTTTTTATTTGTAAAACAGACACAGCATATCTTTCTATGATGTCGTTTAAAAGCCGCATTTTTTTTGAAGTGATAAAAGTTACAAAGCAGAGCAGCTTTGCAATTTTCAGACGTTTTTAATCTTTAAAAAAATGTCGCCGAATAAACTACATGCTCTACAGAAACATATCAAATGCGTATTTTAGTTATTTGTTCTCTATCAGCTTTTACAAGTTTTTCGATGTATGGACTCCCTAACGTTTTGGATTGAAATGCACTGAGTTGTTGAAATTCGCATATGCAGACAATGACTTGACAGTGACTTCGGTATTTTGTTATCATTTACACTCAGCATGCTCAAAAAGATAAGAATAATGAATTCATTGAATTTGTCATATAATTTATAGATTTCAAACGTCTCTCTTCAATGAATGAGAAAATGCGTAAGAAAAATTCATATCTGATATCAATATTCTTCAATTTCTTTGGAGTGTTAGAGGAAGATCATCGCCTTTATAGTGGAATGTGATTTAATAGAACTTTTTTTAGGATGGTTGTTTGTTTTTACTGTCCGAATCCTTGTATTATAGGAAAAGGTCAGGTAAAAGCGGCACACGATTTTTCCCATTGGAATCCCTGTTTTCTTTAAAAATAACATTGTCATGTTGAAATCCCTCCGAAATATCCTTTTTCTAATGTCATGAACAAATAAAGGGAATGGGGTAAATGTACATGGGAAAAATCCCTATAAATACATAGTAAGATTATGCAAATAAGGTTAATGTCACATTTATTAAGACAAAACAGATGATTGAGTACTTTCCTATTGAAAGGCTTGTAGTACCTTGATTGCTGCGAGATGGTGGAAGGACTGGCACGGATGTAGATTGCTTGCCTGAAATAATATGAAATGAGCATTGCAAAGACATATATTTCTTTATGAAGGCATTATCAAACATTTTTTTGTATCATAATATATTTATTTGTGTCGATAATTAGAATATCGCCTCACTCGAGAGATACTGGCAAGGAAAATGTAATAAGATTTAGCTTTTTCTAGCATCGAGGTTCAACCCCCGCCTGACAGAACCTTGTGGTTTAAAAATAAAAACCATTCCATCTATAGTTTACTACAACTTATTCTAAATGAGGTTTACATATGGGTGAAAAAGAGTACAACACTATCTACGCATTGAGTAGCTAATTCAATAAGCTATTAATTGTGATCTGTAGATACTTTGTTGCTAATCTAATTTCAAGCACAGGGAGTTAGTAGCCTTTTCTTCACTTGACAGTCAAATTTGTCATCTTAGAAACAACGGCATTAGCATACTAAAGGAACAAGTATAGATGGTTAACATAAGTCCAGAAACACGACTAATGACGAAAACACCAGAAGACGAAAGACCATAGATACAATGCATTACAAAATATATGAACATTACAAATATTGCATTAAATTTAAACCCCTCATAGTGTGTGACCAAGAGTAATATCAGGTGCCATCGAACAGTAAGCATGTTCTGCACGTATACGTTGTGAGTCAATCGATGGTAAGTCAAAACCCATATCGTCTAATCCGTAAAGACGTGAAATAGCTAAAATGTGTATCTGTGACATCCTTTGATGCCTTGGCAATAGCCTAAATTTTCACAATTTGAAAAAGAAGAGGTAAAAAATTCCTGGTTTTACTATATTTTAAGCGTGTTTGCTTTTTTAAAAAAAATCACAGCTCTACATGCGCTACAGTAACGAATAAATTGTTGTATAAACACACCATGCGTTTGAAAGCTATATGTATATTGCTGCTTAAAGGGGAAATTTTACGATTGTGAAGTTAAAATCATCCAGCTTTGTTGAGCCCATAAGTGTAATCCTGACCCTAATTGTAATCATATTACAATTAAGGTTAAGGACCACCGTTAAATGTAATCCCGGTTACATTTACGGTTACAGAATCCGCCTTAATTGTAACCGTTCACAATTAAGGGAGACAGTGTATATATGCCTCCAGTACCTACCGTAATTGTAATCCCTCGGAATTAGTTTACAATTTGAAGCCCATATAAGATAAGAAAACGTGTTCCGCCATGGCGTGATTATGAGTCATATTTGTTTTAAATAGCCATCGTTACCATGGAAACAAAAAAGGGCGGAGAAAAAGTACTCAGAATTGTTTCAAAATATTATACAAAAGAAATGTAAAAATAAATTCCCTAAAACAGAAAAGTAGACGGGACGGAATTGTATGAAAATTATAGAAATTCTGACTTTTAAACAATATTTTTAACAAGGACTCAAGCTACCGACCAATTTTTGCTTCTTTTTTTTATTCTAGAAAAACCAAAATTGCTAGCGTTTCCATGTGACAACTGTTGTAATGGAATCGAAAAATGAGAGACGGAAGGATCTTTTTCGGGACTCCGTGCTTAGTTGTTTTATTCACCGGGCTGATCCGGGATTAACTCGTAACAATACCCATGATAAACGGAATAGGGATCTTCATTTTTCGGCATCAGGATTAAGTCATTTATTTACTGGGAAAATCGGGATTCTGTCATTATTTTCACGTGAATCCGAGATCAGACCCCCCCTTCCCCTCTAAAAGAACGGGAAGACAAACAAAAACAGTCAGGATAAACATTTACAGGAAAGGTGACCAGAATGGGCTGTCTTATGTTAGCTCGAATCACAAAATCACTATCTGCATGCGACTCCCTCCGACTTAGTCCTTTATTCTAAGGACAATCAGACAGCAAAATAAATACTTTCATTTATCGGGTCAGACTGTTTCTCATCGATTCTGGGATTTGTACGGAAATACTTGATGCTTCTTTTCCAAATCCTGCAGAGAATTTCGTGTATGATGTTACTGTTGTTCAATATTGAGAACGATGCGACATCTTTACATATCTTTTTAAATGCAGTTTTGTCAGAGACATAAATTCTAGAGATTCGAAGCTACGGGAAGTATCGTGATATATCGTGTCTACCCCGACGCTATCAATATTGGCCCAAAAGTCAAATCGTATAAGACTAGAATTCAAATATCTCACTATTTCCACGTATCGTCAATGAGCTTAATATATTTGTATATCTCGGAAACTTGCCAAAACGGATCACAAACCAGATTTTACTGATGAAGTTGTTTTTATGTGCTTCCCACTGACTGCAAATTCACAACAAGTGTGGACCCAAATAGGTGTCTCGCCCATCGGCACATGGATCGGTGGGAAATTGTTAGATAAATTGCAAAGGAAATGAGGAAATATACTTTAAAAATTAACCTACATTACACCAATTTCAGTTATTGAGAAATGTATCTGATCAGAGAAACTTAGTGTTTGATCATTAGACTGTGAAATTGAGGTCAAGGGCAAAAGTCTTATACCAGACTGACATAAACTACCCAAACCAAGTGACATACAAAATATTATTGATCTACCACTAATAAATGTCTATAAATGGATCTACTCTACAGAACATTAACATGGTCACTAAACCTTCATTTAACAGCTCAAGGAGAGAAATCACACGCCAGACTGACATATACTACTTAAGACCAACCTTCATACTTATAATATTGACCTAGCACTTGTATTAATTTAGAAAGTGATCAAATCAGAGAAGGTTAACCTGGTCACTAGACCGTGAAATTGAGGTCAAGGACTAATGTCATATGCCAAACTGTTGTTGAGAAAGTCATCTAATCAGAAAAATTTAACATGGTCAGTAGACTGTGAAAGTGAGGTCAAGGGCAAAAGTAACATATCAGACTGACATGTACTACACATGACCGAGCTACATACCAAATATAATTGACCTACCACTAATAGTTGTCGAGAAATGGATATAATCAGAGAAATTTAACCTGGTCACTAGACCATGAAATCGAGGTCAAGGACAAACTCACATGAACTACCCAAGACCAACCTACATACCATATATCATTGACCTACCACCTATAGTTATTGAGAAATGGATGTAATCTGGAAAAAAAACTTAACCTGTTCACTAGACCGTGAAATTAAAGTCAAGGTCACATAATTTTGTATCCATCAGGTAGCACTTAATAAGTACTGCCACTGTACCAAATATGATGTTCCTATATAAAAGGGTTTTCAATCTATCCTTTATTTAGTAAAAGTTAACGACGCCACCGCCGCCGCCGTGGTCATACTTTGCACGCCTATGTCCCACTTTCGGCGACTTTCGGGCGAGACAAATACAATATGGCGAATATGGTTAATGACGCCTCTTGCTACAATTTCGTGACGTCATGTAGCCAAGGTATGGAAAATGACTTTCCATACGGTATACTAGGAGCTTTTTCTCTGCATGGTTTTGTATAACCCTTTTACCGTTCAAGACGTAGTTTTATACATGTAAGTAGTTGTCTACCTGCATTGGCTCTTTATGTCCATCGACTATCCGGCCGACAATTCGGTTTCCGCTCGACTTATTTAGATATTGTTGAACGTCTACTTAGCAATATTTTAGCTATGTCAAGACGAGAAAAAACTTGTAAATAAATAATCAATTGGAGTTAGGGAACAGGAAATTTATATTGCCACAAAAAAGGAGGGCGGCAAATTGTAAACTAATTCCGAAGGATTACAATTACGGTAGGTACTGTAGGCATATGTACACTATCCCCTTAATTGCAATCGGTTACAATTAAGGGAGGTTCTGAAACCGTAAATGTAACCGGGATTGCATTTAAGGGTGATCCTTAACCTTAAGTGTAATCGGACTACATTTAAGGTAAGGATTACACTTAAGAGCTCAACACAGCTTGTATATTCATCATTTAGATACCAAAGCCAATGTATAAGAAAGGTCTACTTATGAAGCAGAAAAGTAAAGAGTCTATATAACAGAAGCTGTGATTAAAGGACAACAATAGACTTTTTTCTGGATTGTAACTTTTTTGTTTTTATAATTCCGAAACATAATTAATAATAATTCAGAAGAATTCTATATAATTTATCCGGAGACTCTTCCAAAGATTTTGGTAAGAATGAATGAATTTTGATCTTGAAAGCTGTTATTCGCTCATGTGTTCTAAGAAAAATTAAAGCAAATCCTTTGAATCATGATGGTTGTTGTTTGCGTTTAATTGTATGTGGTATTTCATTTAGAGTTGGCGCATGAGGTTTGAAAACAAGATACCATAGATGTTTAAGCATAAAAAAACAAATGAATATTTTTGTATTGTTAAGTAATGATTAGTTGTATTGTGCACAATATTTACAGTCGTATCAAAGTTAATGAGAACAGAACCGTCAGTCCAAAAAAAACCCCAGAGGCTCCCAGGAGCCTGTATCGCTCACCTGGCTTTCAGTTGCCACAATCAAGGTAACATTGCAAGTTATACAGTTGATCTTTAGTTTCTCAAACTTTCGTAGCTCAAACACCTCCAATATTTTGAACTGTTTTTAAAGTCTGATCATGTTTTACTATATTTCTTTGTTGGGCTGTTTGACAAAAAACATTCTTGCTAAGGACCACTTTCAAACCAGTTTTGAAGGTGAGACGTCATTTTGTAAATGGCAGTCAACAAACAATTTTCAACATCGGTTTTGAAGTCGCAACATCAATATCTACTTGGAAATCAAATTTCATTGAAATCGGACAATGTAAAATGTTCCCGCCTTTTTTGTTGGCCATTTTGAAAATGGCGGTCAACGAACAATTTTCAACACCGGTTTTGAAGTCGCAACATCAATATCCTTTTGGAAACCAAATTTCATTGAAATAGGACAATGTTGAATTTTCCCGCCTTTTTTGGCAGCCATTTTAAAAAATGGCGGTCAAAACGGTTTATGGATTTTCTGCAAAATTTCAGGGTGGGTAGATCTTGATATGCTGAACATTTTTGCAATTTACACTTGACCTCTATCTGTTACAGTTTTTGAAATAAAAAATAAAAAATGCAAAAATTTTGAAAATTTAACGGAAAAAGGGCTATAACTTCGACATGGGTTTTTAGATTTTCTTCAAAATTGCACAGTGGGTAGATCTCATCATGCTGATCATTTTTACCCTGTCAGATTTTTTATATGTTACGGCTTTCGAGTTATTAGCCAAAAACTGCAATTTACCCCTATGTTCTATTTTTAGCAATGACGGCCATGTTGTTTGACCAGCCAACTAATCGAACACAATTTTGAGAAGCCATACCCTGGTGATGATTCAAGTCAAGTTTGGTTACATTTGGCCCAGCGGTTTCAGAGGAGAAGATTTTTGAAATTGTTGACGAACAGACGACGGACGACGGACGCATAGTGATGGCAAAAGCTCACATGGCCTTTTAGGCCAGGTGAGCTAAAAAACGAACAAACGAACAATCAAGGGTAACATCGGAAACACCAAGCAATAAGGACACCACATAAGGGAAAATAAGATTTTCAACATACTATAACCGTTTTTTAAATTTTTATAATGAATCGATATATACAAACCAGAATTTGTACTTTTTGTTGGCATTGTAGGCTTAGAAGTTGTAATGATGGTGGGTGTTGGTGTGTAATATGTTCCTGCAAAAGATATTAATTGCAATGAATGCAACGTAAACACATGTAAAAGATTCAAAAAGAATACAATAGTGTCGACTATGATTTATCAGAACTCACCGAACACTTGTTAAATGCAGTTATAAGTTTTGAATAATAAGAATTAAATATGCATACAAAACAACTGCAAGATATTTGTATTTTGTGTCGCTTTCAATTTTTCTCACATATTTTTGAAGGATGAACTTATTTCATTTAATCACGTATCAGGTAACTAATATAAAGTAGGAAAACCTTGATTAACAAAGCAATAGCTCTCATAGTATATATACTGATGGAAAAAAAAGAAACTATGCACTGCTTCAAAATGTCATAAAATTGAAAAAGGGATATCATATTAAACAAGAACCTCTGATATTAAAGCTTCTCTACAACGAAATGACCACTAAACATTTTACCGCTGAAATGACTTTCAATTGACAAATCACAACATTTATTGACGAAAACTGAATTAACAAAATCAGGAGCCAGTATGACACTCAGTTTTATCGATGTTTTTGGCGATTCATTGACCAACGAATGAAGTAAACATTCAGATAGATAAGCGAGATGTCTTTTCAAAGATAACAGGCAGCTGTAAACCCAATTCCGGTAAAACAACAGAAGTTTTTATTCGATGCAAATTTCTGTTTTTTTAGTGCCATAAATCTGCATTTGTTGGAATTTCAATAGGAACATTCTGCACATTTCCATTTGGGTTGTTCAAAATGTCAGGGAAAGTACTTGAAACTTGTGTTAAGCCCTAATTGTCTTGTAAGGTCAAATGCTGACCTTGTTTTAAGACAAATAGCTGTTCTTTTTGCTGATCCCTTGCTCCGGATGCGAGTGTGAAAACAATTAAAGTTGGGTGGTCCCGAAACAGGGCAACATTCTTGAAGTAATATTTGATGCCTGAAACCCACTGCGTATATCAGGAAGCCGGCTATATGGGTGTTTATGTTATGTGCTTATGACCAGAAATCCATTTTTATGGTTCCAAAAGTGATGAAATTGTCAAAAATGTGTCCATTAGGGCTGGTTCTTGACGATTTGCAACAAAAAGCCGTTTACTAACGTCATTTTTTCAATGTTCGAGAACCAATGCTCGTAATGCTCTAATTCGGACCTTTTTCAACACTTAGTAAGAAGATATTATTTGTAGGGAAAAAGTGCTTTCTGACTTGTAAAGGTCAGAACAATTCATTCACCTTGAACAAAAAAAAAATCGGAGGCCTTTGACCACCACACTTAGGAAATAAAAGCGAAAATACGAAGATCTTTCGAACACCCGAAGAAAAATCCAGAAACAAAATCAATATTGCTGGGTATGTGTTCAGGAATGACTATGCAAAATATCGAAACAATACTCTGTGTTATTAACAAAATATTGTGTTATTACCATTGCAGTTTCCTTTTTCCGTTAGTTTATCGCTCACTTCACTATTGTCTTTTGAAAATCCAACACAATGAGTATTCGTTTGTTAAAAATGTTGTGGCCACTGACTGGCATATTTGATGAGGTGTCACATGATAAGTCAACTTTTGAATGCAGACCTTTCAAGGACTGTTGCAATTAAATTCGGTTCTGATTGGTCATGTTGTTTCAAGAGAACAACCCTTGAATTGCTTTTTCCATAGGGTTGTCTGTTTAACTATGAGTCTTGCATCTTGGATGAATATAAAGTCGAGAACTTTGCAGGGGATAATCCAACAACTTTTTTGTTGAAATGTGGTAAAAATTGTTTATTAAGTGGTTTCAATGGAGATTTTTGAATGCATTTCCCATAAGGTTCTTTACAAAACTTTATTCTCCAACGTTCCCCACTAGCTGCCATCAAGGATAAGGTAGGAACATAAAAAACACAAAAAATGAAAGTTATTTTGATCAAATGTTGTTAAAATTGTTCATTGACAAGTAATTACAGTATAGAGAGTCTTCAAATTCTTTGACTATAAGGCCCATTGACTTTGATCAATTTTGGTTAGAAATCTTTGAATGCATTTCAAATATGGTCCTCTATAAAACTATGTACCTGCTGGCAGCTGTATTAAACAAGGTGGGCAAATAAAAATCAAAAACTTCAAAAGGACTACCAAAGGACTAAATGATCTAATTTGGTTTAAATTGCGTGGTGGTTTTTAAAATAAATACGATAGACGGATGACAGACGTCAATTGATGGCAAAAACCTTACCCTAGCTATAGCAAGGTGAGTTAAAAACTAGAATAAAATGGCATAGACAGACTTTTTAATTGTGTTACGTTTAAAAATTTGAGGAAAAAACTCCCAATTTTGATATATTAAGACAGAAAATGAAATATACAAAATGTATTTATATTTACTAACTTGTATACAAATCGCAGTAATCTGTAGCTGTTGTTTTCAGTCCATTAACTGGATGGGCTGGTGTCAATCTGCACGTTGTAGAATTGCCACAAAATGCAAAGGAATTACAACTAAAGGACTCCGTTTGGATACATAGTTGGGCACACTGATCTACTGACACTGCTTCAACGTCCAATACCTGAGTAAAAGTCATTGTTGATCTACTTTTCTTTTTGAAATCGTTTAAATAACTTCCTGTAAAGAAAATAAGCATATGATTAACGTATTTGTCGATTTAATTTAATTAAAAATATATCAAAATCACCCTTAGAGCCGTGAGAATATATCTTGTAGTCTTTTATAAAATTGCTTGTATGATAGCCTATTGTTTTTTACATGATGAGCACTGAACACTTAATTTTTCGTACTTTGTAGTATTATCTTTTATATTGTTCAGATGAATTTATCTTTGCATTTAGAATTGTAAGATTTTGAAATTAAAGTGTTATAACAATGTGATGACAAAAATTTCACTGTATTCATACCTTAGTGTTTGAGAATACTGCACTGATGAGACATAAGTTGTCCAAATGCGCATATGCAGAAAATAAATTAAGGGTAACTTCGGCATATTGTTATTTAGAAAGATTTGGCTGGAAAAAGGAAATCTTTCGTCAGTGTACAAAAATAATGTGCATTTTTGTTGATTCAATCAGAAATAGTTAAAATATCTGACCAAAACTTAAAAGCACCAAAAATTGATTTAAATCTTAATTAGCTGCAAAACAATGTTTCTATAGAAAAAGTATTTAAGACGAAACGTAAGTATACTTCGAAAGTCTATGGTTCACATTTATTAAAAAAATCCAGGATCATAAGATTTACGCTTCCATAGCTTCATCCATCTAACATAATCATGAAATGCATCGGCAAACGAATACCGAAGCAAGAAAAAGAAAGGGGAAATTCTAAAATCATAAATCCAACATCACGGCAACTCACAGCAGCAAGAATTGAGACGGTATGACAAAGACAAAACAAATAAACAAAAATGAACAAGAACGCCACAAAACTAAAGCACTAGCAGTGTGAACCCCTATAAAAACTGAGATATCATCAGGTGCTCCGGAAGGGTAAGCATGATCTGCTCCACGCGTGGCAGAGAAAATCAGAAATCAAATAAAAATAGGATATACAGCAACAGCCGTATTAATTCTGATAAGTCGCAAAAATGCATTACAACAGAAACATTAAGTTAAAAAGTCAACCAATAATCTTAACAGATTTCAATATACGGCTAAAACATATACCAAACACTAAAAAGAAATGTACTTTCAATCATCACTTGACGTGATCAAGTAAATTAACGAAAATAATACAGAAATAAGTGCAGCTTAATTAATTGTTTCCAATTGAAAACAAGAGTGGACCCTAATAGATGTCTCGCCCGTCCCTGCTTGTCGCTAAAACAGTCATGTACTACTCAAGAGCAACCTACAAGCCAAATATTATTACCGTACCACTTACAGTAATTAAGAAACTATTCTTATCAGAAACACTTAACTTTGTTCACTAGACCATGAAATTGAGGTCAAGGTCAAAAGCCATATGGCAGACTGACATGTACTAACCAAAACCGGGCCATATACCAAATGTCATTGACCTATAGCTTGCAGTTATTGATAAACAGACTTCAGGAAAAGAACTTAACCTGGTCACAGGAACGTGAAATTGAGGTCAAGGTCAAAAACCATATGGCAGACTGACATGTACTAACTAAGACCAAGCTATATACCAAATATCATTGACTTCTAGCTTGTAGTTATTGAGAAATGGACTTAAGCAAAAAAAACTTAACCTGGTCACTGGACCGTGAAATTGGGGTCAAGGTCAAAAGCAATATGGCAGACTGTTCTGTACTAACCAAGACCAAGCTACAAACCAAATATCATTGACCTATGGCTTGTAGTTATTGCGAAACAGACTTAAGCAAAAAAACTTAACTTGGTCACTGGACCGTGAAATTGAGGTCAAGGTCAAAAGCCATATGGCAGACTGACATGTATTAACCAAGACCAAGCTATATACCAAATATCATTGCCCTATGGCTTGTAGTTATTGAGAAACAGACTTAAG
>MJUU01047251.1:22679-50610 GCA_002080025.1 Modiolus philippinarum | reverse complement strand
ATGTACTAACCAAGACCAAGCTATATACCAAATATCATTGACCTATGGCTTGTAGTTATTGAGAAACAGACTTAAGCAAAAAAACTTAACCTGGTCACTGGACCGTGAAATTGAGGTCAAGGTCAAAAGCCATATGGCAGACGGACATGTACTAACCAAGACCAAGCTATATACCAAATATCATTGACCTATGGCTTGTAGTTATTGAGAAACAGACTTAAGCAAAAAAACTTAACTTGGTCACTGGACCGTGAAATTGAGGTCAAGGTCAAAAGCCATATGGCAGACTGACATGTACTAACCAAGACCAAGCTATATACCAAATATCATTGCCCTATGGCTTGTAGTTATTGAGAAACAGACTTAAGTAAAAAACTTAACCTGGCCACTGGACCGTGAAATTGGGGTCAAGGTCAAAAGCCATATGGCAGACTAATATGTAGTAACCAAGACCGCGCTATATACCATAATCATTGACCTATGGCTTTTAGTTATTGAGAAACAGACTTAAGCAAAAAAAAAACTTAACCTGGTCACTGGACCGTGAAATTGAGGCTCAGGTCAAAAGCCATATAAGAGACTGACATTTACTAACCAAGACCAAGCTATATACCAAATATCATTGACCTCTAGCCTGTAGTTATTTAGAAATGGACTTAAGCAAAAAAACTTAACCTTGTCACTGGACCGTGAAATTGAGGTCAAGGTCAAAAGCCATATGGCAGACTGACATGTACTAACAAAGTCCTAGCTACATACCAAATATCATTGACCTATGGCTTGTAAAAATTGAGAAACAGACTTAAGCAAAAAAGCTTAACCTGGTCACTGGAAAGTGAAATTTAGGTCAAGGTCAAAAGCCATATGACAGACTGACATGTACTTACCAGGACCAAGCTATATATCAAATATCATTGACCTATGGCTTGTAGTTATTGAGAAACAGACTTAAGCAAAAAAACTTAACCTGGTCACTTCACCGTGAAATTGAGGTCAAGGTCAAAAGCCATATGGCAGACTGACATGTACTAATCAAGACCAAGCTATATACCAAATATCATTGACCTCTAGCTTGTAGTTATTGAGAAATGGACTTAAGCAAAAAAACTTAACCTGGTCAACGGACCGCGAAATGTAGGTCAAGGTCACATGGTTTTTGGTCCGACAGATGGGGTTTGCCGTATGCTATCTATGGACCAAATATAAAGTTCCTACATCAAAGGCTTCTATATAATAACTTGAGTTTTCGCTGCCGTCGCCGTCGCCGTCATACTTTGCACGCCTATGTCTCGCTTTCTGCGACTTTCGTCGCGGGCGAGACAAAAATAGCAAAATCTGATGATTTCGTTTTAATCAAACTTGTTATTTTTCTTCACTTTCAAATTGTGGTATACTAACTTTTACACAACACAAATAAAACTATAATATATTTGTTGTCAATACTTACTGCTATAAAACATACACTTGTCAAAGTTAGTATTATTAGTAGTTTTTGTTATATCTAGGTTGTGTGTTTGTAGTAAAGAACATGTCTGCGATATTTCACAGAAAACAAACGATCTACAAGTTGTAGTTGGGTCATTTATACATTGCTGTGCACAAACTTCTGAAGAGGCTGCTGCTGATATTTGACTGGATCTTACTGGAGATGTCTGACCAGGCATCATTGTGAATTTATCAATATATGACCCTGAAATGATTTGAACAGATCTAAATAAATAGTGTTTGGCTGTAGATCTGGTATATGAAAATGTACAGGTAATTTCATATACTAACAACTCTTATCGTAATATTTTACGAAAGGATATGGACTAAATGAACATGAGACCATAACACATATGTTAACTCCAACTGCAATAATTTTAATGACCTGTATGGCCATTTCGGAAATTAATTCCTCATCAGCACCACTAGAACCCCAAAAAAGGAAATCCATATTTTCAAAAAAAATGTTTAAAATGCATAAAACCAAACGTAAGTATGTAGCTTAGTGCTGATATTCATTTCACGAGAATAATACACAAAAAGTCAATTCACCAATTTCCAAATTCACACCTTCTTTTCCTCTCGTTTTGTTCCACCGTTCAGATATTTTTGAAAATAAAACTAATACATGTGCTTTACCAACATTTCTCATAACAACCGATTAAACCTGTGAAACATTAAATAACCCTAAGCTTTAATGAAAATTCAGCGACATAAATTGAACTATTTTTTTATCTGCCTTGTTTTGCCTTTTTTCCGTTAATGGTTAACCCCATATTTCAGTCAAGCAGTAGGAAATACATCAAAGACAGCTGGAAAATGTTTCTTTTTATCGATTCAAGATCAAATGAAAGCCGTATAGTTTTGTTGTTATTACATAGACCTCAAGGATTGGAATATGTTTCTTTGTTTTTCACACACGACTTTACTAAGTTCACAGGATGGAATAAATATAAATCCGAAAGGAAGTATTTCTTTTTGCGAAGAAATTTTGAGTTTAGGTGTTAACACTTTTTTTTTATTTGCAGAGAAGAGAAATAATTTATTTAAATGAGCATCTACAGAATCTATATCTAAATTAAGTTTTGTATTTCGTTAATAAATCTTTGATGCCATTTAAATTATTGTTTTGTCTCCCTTTTTTATCAACATTCTTATTGATTGACTGAAAAGTGGTTAGGTTTTCATAAAAAGGTAAACATTTGAAATTGCAAACGTGCATGTAGAATGTAGACATGTAGTAATCTGACAAATGTATCAAATGAAAATATTTTACTTGTATAATTTCGATCATTCACCTATAATGGAAATATTTCTAGAAAGCTTAATTTTCATAACTGTAATGACATGGATAAACTATTGCTGTCTTTTGATTATCAATACGTTGATAAGTATTAGCTGTCTGGTGAAGCTAATGAATATATTGATAGTTTTAATTCTGAATTCAATGTAAAGTATATAGCATCTTAAAATAACATTAAGAAATTTTAATTGACGAAAACAACATTACTTACTGTAATACAAATCACAATTCGGTCGATCGTAAGTTAGGTCGGGTCTTTGCTTTGCATATGTTTTCGCCATAAAACACATTCCAGCATTTGGACAGTAAACGAATGAATAACAATCGAATTCAAGCTCGTCTAAACATGCATCAGCACATTCATCGACAGATACCCCACTCAGATATCCTGAAATGCTTTTCTGGGATTTATTCTTAATAACTTTGAAATGACTCATTGTTTTACCTGAAAAATAATACTTATCAGTAGTTTAGGACGAAAACAAAATTTTTCAACTTTTTGAACGCGCAACAATAATGTCAATCTTAAATTACAATATAGCTTGCTTTTACTGGCCGTAGATTACATGAAGTTACTTTGTTTTCCATTTGTGTTGTACTAATTTGTTAGGAGAAACCAGAAAGCTGTTACTTGGCAGATATAATAAGGAGGAATTTTCAAACGTTTTTAAAATATACACATTTTACAATTCCTCAAAGTATGAAAGTAACCAATCAAGATATTGAAGATTGAATTGTGTTAGAAAAAGTTGGACACATAAGATGTATAAAAAAAAATTTGGAATGTATGCACATCTGCAGATCATAACAAACAATCGAACAACATATTAAAAGCAAATTATTATGCATTTTTAGAACAGCTGCCCTAAAACATGATGGTTTGGGAGTTTAATTAAAAACTTACAAAGTTTAAGAACTTCTACGAAAAATGTTCCATGAATAAAGCAGTAATATCTTGATCTACAATTTCATCAAATTGAAAATACAACCCATGAAGTATTTTCTCAGACGTAACATGAGCGAAATAGTATCTTGGTATTTTAGCTGAAAATCAAAGTATAAGAACTCCTTTAAATATACTTTCAATCACATCAGCTGTAGAACCAAAGATGCATACCGATACCCAAGTCTCACAATCAAGCCACGTTAAGAAGATGTAATTGTACACATGCACCTTGTAAGGAGTGAGTCCGGATACCTCGACAGGGTAAGTGTCTTCTGCTATGAATGTATGGTAAACCTATCCTTACTTCATGATCAAAAATCCTAACAATAAGAAAGTAATCAAATAAGCTATGTAAGAAGACTTGCAGTAACATAACTTGGACTGGCAGACGGCAGGGCGGGTCAAAACATTAAACCCTTTGCAATTACGTTGCTTGATTATCTAAATGCTGTTTTTAGCTCACCTGGCCTAAAAGGCCATGTGAGCTTTTGCCATCACTATGCGTCCGTCGTCCGTCGTCCGTCCGTCTGTCTGTCAACAATTTCAAAAAATCTTCTCCTCTGAAACCACTGGGCCAAATCTAACCAAACTTGGCCTGAATCATCAGCAGAGTACGGCTTCTCAAAATTGTGTTCGATTAGCCCGTAGATCAGATAACATGGCCGCTGTTACTAAAATAGAACATAGGGGTAAATTGCAGTTTTTGGCCAATAACTCGAAAACCGTTACAGATATCAAAAATCTGACATGTGGTAAAAATAATCAGCATGGCAAGATCTACCTGCCCTGCAATTTTGAAGAAAATCTGAAAACCCATCTCGGAGTTATAGCCCTTTTTCCGTTAAATTTTCAAAATTTTGGCATTTTCTATTTTTTATTTCAAAATGTGTAACAGATAGAGGTCAAGTGCAATTGCAAAAATGTTCTGCATATCAAGGTCTACCCACCTTGAAATTTTGAAGAAAATCCATAAACCCTTGTAGGAGTTATTGCCCTTTTTTCACCGAATTTTTAAGATTTTCGTATTTTTCATCTTTTATTTCAGAAACTTTAGAAGATGAAGGTCAAGTGTAAACTGATGAAATGTTTGCTATGTTGTGGCGACTTCAAAACTGATGTTGAAAATTGTTCCTTGACCGCCATTTTCAAAATGGCTACCCAAAAATGGCGGGAAAATTCAACATTGTCCGATGTCAATGAAATTTGGTTTCCAAATAGATATTGATGTTGCGACTTCAAAACCGGTGTTGAAAATTGTTTGTTGACCGTCATTTTCAAAATGGCCACCAAAAAAGGCGGGAAAATTCAACATTGTCCGATTTCAATGAAATTTATTTCCAAAAAGATATTGATGTTGCGACTTCAAAACCGATGTTGAAAATTGTTTGTTGACTGCCATTTACAAAATGACGTCTCGACTTCAAAACTGGTGTCGAAAGTGGTCCTTAGGAAGAATGTTTTTTGTCAAAAAAAGCCCAACAAAGAAATATAGTAAAACATGATCAGACTTTAAAACAGTTCAAGATATTGGAGGTGTTCAAGCTACACAAGTTTTAGAAACTGAAGATCAACTGTATAACTTACAATGTTTCCTTGATTAAGGCAATTGAAAGCCAGGTGAGCGATACAGGCTCCTAGGAGCCTCTGGTTTCTTGAAGCCTATCTTGTTTTTTGACAAATGGGCATTTATAATATTGTTTCCTTGAATATAAATTGTCAAATGCTAAATTTTGATATTTTATTACGGCAATCACTCCGAGAGTATTGCATAGAAATACATAGCCTCCTGTGTGCTAAATATATAACTAATACCAAAATATAGTAAACATTAAAATGGGAGGACAGACAGAGTGAAAAACTTAAGTCCCCTTTGGTCAAAATCAGCAGACTGCGAAAAAGCTTAATATTTTACGAAAGGATATGGAGTAAATGAACAGGAGACTATGACACATATGTTGACCCCAACTGCAATAATTTTGGTGAGCTGTAATTAATTCCTCATCAGCAGCACTAGAACCCAAACAAAAGGAAATCAATTATTTCAAAAAATGTTTAAAATGCATAAAACCAAACGAAATCCAAATAATCAGTAATATCAAATATATAGCTAAGGACAAAGCTACGATAAAGGGAGTTAACCCTTAGATTTAAGAATTTACATAAATGTAGATAATAGTAATTGGACAAAGTGTACACATAAGATATTATCTAACGTACAATAGAATGAAAAAGATAACAGGAAACACTTACAATTGCCGAAAAACACAGTCACATGCCACAAAGTAACAAGGAACTGCACAAGAAAAAAAATCCACAATAAAAATACAAAAGACTAACGTAAGTAACGGTAGGGACTCGGGACACCGGCACTAGCAAAAGCCAGCAGTAGGGTTAAACCGTTTTATGGGTACCAAAACCTCCCCTTTCTCTGTCCCGTTTTATATACATAAGTACGCCATTTCTAAGAAAAATAAAGAGCATACACGGGGAATTGCTTTATCAACTCCACACTGCATTAAAAGACAAACTCCTGTATTAAATATTTTACGAAAGGGCATGGAGTAAATGAACATGATATATACATTACAGTTATGGTGTACTTGTTCTTTAGAGAATTTCTCTTATGGATGCACTATCATTCTTTCAAATTTTGGCTTTTTGTTTTTTTGTAATTTGAAATTGTTGTTTTTTTTCTGACCACCTGTTTATTGTGCCCACGTCACATGATTTTATATGCCAAGTTTTCTTACAATTGACTTGATGAGTGCCCCGTGGTTGTTTAAATGTTGTGATCGTCTTCTACTGGTCTTTTAGTCGGGCAATGGATGACAGCAATTGCAAGAACACTTTGTCAGTTAGTTTATGTTTGTTGACGATCCCGCATCCATGGATCAAAGGGAAAAAAGACATGGATGTAACATTTCTCAGCAATTAGCAATGAATTCCGCTCAAACCGGTGCTAGGGGCCGTCTTGAACTTGCTATAAGGTATGAGTAATACTCATTGCTGAAGGTCTCATGGTGACGTCAAGATGAAGAACAACAATAAAACGTTGTTCCATTGCTTGGGTTTGCCATGTATTTGTAGATATTTTGTCTCATTTGTATCTACTCCATATCCCTTCATTGTTTCATTGTTAATGAGACAATAACAACTATGTTGACTCCAACTGCAATATTTTTTGTGAGCTATATGGCCAATTTGGTGGACTAACATACCAAATATGAAAAGATAATATATGAATATACAAATCACTAATAACACATGGTCATGATAAGCAAATGAGACAACGTTTTTGTTGTTGTTGTTCATCATCTTGAAGTCACCAGTATTAAAACTTATCTTCGAAAGTTTTGAAAAACGATAAAAATGTTACTTTCTCAGTTTCATGGGAGTTTACACTGTGAGTGCTTTAGTTTTGAATGTTGTGTTTTTATTCCTGTGCTTTGTAGCTGTCTAACGTAATTATTTTCAGTGTTCTCATTTTTTCCATGTCTTTGAACTGAATAATTTAGGTAAATATTTTATCTTGGCTGAACAATTATTAAATTAGATTCTCTACGGTATGTAAGTCAGTCATGCTCTGCTACATAACTGTATTTTGGTGTTTGCAAAATATTACGTATTTGTAAAATTATGTATTTTATGCCTATAAGCTGTATTGCTTTTTGGAATAAAGTATTATTATTATTGGACTTTGATTTTTGTAAATACAACTCCTTTGTTCCTTCGGTATTCTACCGCCGTTATGTCATAAAATATGGGAGGTCATTCAATTTTGCTTTGATTCGACTACATTTTTGTTGGAGTCTTTTTTGCCGTTTTTTTGTTGTTGTAAATTTCTGTGTTTGATTGTATTTTACAATATTGGGACATAAAATATATGTTGAAGGTCGAAGTTAATAACCCTATTTTCTCATTTCACCCTTGTTGAAGGATTAAACTCTGAAAATTTGAATTTTTTTTTATTGTTTAAGATTTTATTATTACAAATCTAATTATCAATCGGTTCCCCCATTTCCAACAGCTATATAAACACATTTATTTTATTTTATCTGTAAAGACAGCGGTGTAATCGGGTGTAAAGACAGCGGTGTAATCGGGTGTAAAGACAGCATTGTAATCGGGGTACTTTGGTTGAGATCAACTGAGTTTCTTTGATCCCTTTAAACTAATGCCCCTTGTGGCTTTTTAAATTTCTTAGAACTGAGATAGAACATTTTGCAGATATCTATTGAATTTTTTAAAATAAACTGGTCAGTCTTATTAAAATACAATATAGTGACAAAAGGTTGCTACAAGGGAAATAAGACTATGTTGAAAGGTGTTAAAGCAGAAGAAGGTCGGAGAAAGTAGGAAAGTTTCAATTATGAATCAACACCGTTTATCAACTTGAACATGAAGAAATAACAATCAAGATTCAAAATGAATTCTGCTTCAACCGGTGCTAGGGGCTGTCTTGAAAACATTGTGAGGTATGAGCAAAGCTCATTGTTGAAGGCCTCATGGTGACATAAAAAAAACATCAATAAAAGCGTTGTTCCATTGCTTTGTTCTACCATGTATTTGTAGAGGCTTTTACTCTGGACCAAAATATTATATTTGGAATGGAAATTGACACCACATACTTGATAAAGGTCTTCCATCATTTCGAAGAATGTTGTCCGTTATTGCCGTTGCGTTAAAGGTATACACCTGAAATGGAAACGTATTGACAGTTTCAAGTAACACAAACAGCATTTGTGTGAAAGAACTATCAAAATTTGTTAACCTGAGAACGTTATAGAAAAATAAACAATACTGGTTCGAGAGTTTGAGTTGAAAATATTATTGATAGATATTTCTTATTGGGGTTCAGTAAAATTTGACTGACATTATAGAGATAAAAAGATAACAGATAAAAAAAAATCAAAGAAATACGCTTCTCCAAACAGCCGCGTATAATTGAAAAAAAAAGTATAAAATTATCAAAATATGTTTCATCAACATTATAATTTTAAATCCAGATTCCCCGTGCAGGAGATATATGCTCTTTTTCTTCAGTCATTGTGAGAATTTTCTCACATTGATGCACTATAAAAATTTAACATTTTAGCTCCTTCGTCTTCTATTACTTTGACCAGCTGTATAAAGAAACGTCAATATCTCTCGATTGTATTTGCTACATTTTCTTAAAATCAAATCGATAAGTGCTCTTTGGCCTTTTGTATGTTGAATAATAAATGCCGAAGTTACTGTTATTTTTTCCTCTGTATATGCGCATTTCGACCAGTGCAGAGAAAACCTAAACATTTGGAAGTCCGATAACCGAAGAACATGTTAAAGCTGATAGAGAACAAATAACCAAAACGATCTAAATAGAAAAGCCAAATTTCAGCTAAGGACAGAGCTATGCATGAGGGAGAATGCATGAATTGTCACTGGTGCCTTTGTCGGGCAACGGGTAACAGTGGTTGTAAGAGTATTTTCCCAGATAATGTTATGTTCGTTGACTATTCCTCATTCATGCCCTTTAATTACACTGATGTAGCGTTTTCCGACATGCAGCAAGTGAATTACGTTTATATCGGTTCTAGGGGACGTTTTAAACTTATTGAAAAAGGTATTAGTGCTTTCTCTTTTTGAAGGCGTAATTGTGACTTTAAAATTAAAAATAACAATTAAAGCATTGTTCCATATGCCAAATCTTACTAGTATTTGTAGGAATTTTGTTCCATGCTTATTTACTAAATATTCCTTTAATAGTTTAACTCGTAAATAAATTGAGGAGTTTCAAAAGTCTACAAGATATTACATGACCTTTGTTATTTTCGATCGGTAAGTTTTCATTTTTATTTGTGAAGAACTTTGTCGTTAATTGAAATATGTGTATCAAAATTTCTGTACAACATCTTAAAATTATCGAAGAATTTTGTGAACCGAATGAAACGAAATTTCAGCTGTTTCGAGGCACCAAACCCTGTTTGTTGTGATTAACATGATCTTTTGCATTTTATGGCTTCGGTGAAATCATTTTGCACAATACACTGAATTTACAATGTAACTTTGTTTCGTAGGTCATAACAAAAAGGAAACCAGGACTTTGATAATAATAGAAACTAGCTAGTTATGAATAGTTTAAACTTACGGATCCATCAGGTTGAGGGACAGAAATATTTAATAATCCACGATAAATATTATCATTGAGTGTATCTATTACAGCATCTGTATCTGGTTCAGGGTGATAGGGTACTGAAAAATAAACAAAAATTAATTATCTTTGAATAATTGATACACATGAACACTAATATTTTTATCGAAGAGAGGAAAATGGCATAGCTTTTTGTTTTGAATCGACAATGCGATATTTTTTTATTCAAGTCTTTGACAAAAATTTGTTTATAATATAATAAGATATGTGGTTGTGAAATTTTTTCAATTACGAGCTAGTCGAAGTGGAATTTATCTAGCCATTTGTCGTTGTACAAAATGTCCAAGATATTGATGCCTCAAACTGGAATCCCATGAAAACTTACCTCTTTCTTTGAATGCAGGAATTCCTGTTATCGAACTGTGCTTCATTATTGATCATAAACTTCGATACAAAATTGACCATTATGATAAAGTGTTTTCATGATTGCGACCGAAACACTTCTAAACTGTATAACTGACACAAAGATTATCGCATGGTACTGGTTTTCAAAGTTGTTAAGGGTTTTGTTGGCATAAATGTCACGTGATAAAAATAAAACGTTAATGATCGATAGAATGAAGTTAAAAATTACTAGTTCCTCAGCTCCATGCTTGCTCTGGAATAATAAAGAGCTTGTATAATGCCTTAACTCATTTTGGAATAAGTCACATCCATTATAGGCATAATAGTAAAATTTATACTGTATATTATGACAAAATTGAAAAGTTAAAAATTGATTTTTTATAATTTATAAAAATTATTTAAGTTGTACTGCAAAAAAACATTATTTAAGTTGTACTGCAAAACAAAATCTACTGTGGAACTTTGTTGTTTGTGTACTTATAAATAACCATTACAACTGAAATGATAAGATTGGCAAACCTCCATCAATTTGTGGTGCTTGATCTACAACAGTCATGATGACGTATACATTTGTCAAACCGTAATCAATTTGTGGCTGTTGAAAACGAATAACGGAGGCATTGGTTATCTCTGATAGTCTGCTATGTACTTGAAGTTTGAAATACTTGCTGTTAACATCCAAATATGGATGATATTGTCCTGCAATTGGAGAAATTGCCACAAAATAAGATGCTTAGGTTGAATATCTTTAATTGAATATAGAGATGTCCCACAAATATGAAAATTTACAAACTACATCAATCAGAACAGACAACTCAATAAAACAATTATTGAAATTAATAAGTTTGATTCACTGAGAACCAGTATTTTTACTGGACTTGACAAATAAAGTTGTAGAATGACACGTGTTACAAGTTTTACAAATTATGCTTGTCCTTTGTACTCCCGTTTTCTTTCTTTCTTCGTATTGGTTCACACTGCATGTGCTAGATGTATTGTGACGTTCATGTTTACTTTTCACTTTGATTCATTATAAATATTTCCTGCCTTTCTTGTTGTGTCGGTATTTGAAAGTAGTATAAAATAATAAAATACCCAGGTTACTGTAAATTTAGGTACCGCATATACGCATTTCAACAACTTATGTCTCATCAGTGCAGATCAAATCATTACATTTGGAAATCCATGATCCGAAACATGTGTAAAATCTGATAGAAAGCAAATAACTAGATGAATCTAAATAGAAAAGCCAAAATCAGCTACGGAATATGTGCTATGCAAGAGGGAGATACTCCTAAGGTTTAACAAAATTTTCTAAAATTTAGTTATTGCAAATGTATTATTGCAAATATAAATATATATTGTGTTTCCTTTTCTACCAATTCAAATGCCTAGAATTTGAAAATATACGCGCAGATATATTGAAAAATGAATACAAAGTGGCGTGCAATTTTGCTGAAGGTCGAGTTTTCCAAACCAAAACCCTTATTGAAGCAAACAAATATATTATATCTTTTATGTAGTTGTCTATGGAAGCTGTGATTATTTTAAACAACATGCAATTTGCAAGTAAAAAGGAGCAACAAATGTCTAACAAGTCTCTCAGTATTTAAGAATACTTATATTGCTTTGCTTTACCTGAAAACACAATAGCAAAATGTTTCTGTTGATCTCCAGTATAACAAGGCACTATGTTAAAATTTGACAGGTCAGGATCACGATTGTTCCAATTATAATAATTGAATGTCAGGTATAAACCTTTCTGAAACAGAAATACACGGGCTTATAGCATTTTGTCAACTGAAAAAGTAAATGAATTCCATAAAGTATGCATTTCAAAATAGATTGCTCTGTAAAGTGAATAAGTTCTAGAGAGAACTCTTTATCACTCTTAATTTAGGACAAGAACCCAATTTACTTATCCTCAAAATTTATATGCAGTAAATATCTGTAAGAATGTTCATATACAGTTTGATATATGCAAAGCAGCTAAATCCCCACTGGGGTTTGGGATAACTTCCCCAGTCTTAATCAATACGGATGTCCTGCCCAAAGATGTTTTTCCGTTTTGATATAATTGATGGGATAACGATAAATCAGACGACATAGGCACTTTCTAATTTTGACATAACTATAGGTTGACAATTTTTACCATCCAAAATAATATAACGGCATAATTAATCGTCAGATAGCAAGCAAGTTGACACCACATGTATATTTATGAGATTGCATAAAGTACAAGAAAGGCTGTCCCTTTTCACCATTGAAGATATATGTATTGGATTTGTTCAGAGTTAGCTGTTCCCACTACCGTACAAATATATATGTTATGAAGCCCCCTTCCGGTCCATGAAAGAACCACTCTTTAGGAGTCAAAGTATAAAGGACATTATAGATGATAGATTTCCATGAAATAGTGTAAGTGGGGACATATGGAGTATACCATATTAGTTTTGAATATGAAAATGAATTATCAAAGTCTATCACTTTCAAACGTACTAATTTTGAAGAAAAATCATTAACCAAACAGCAATTCAACGATACAAAAATGCTTCAAGTCCCACCCAAAGATAACACCTTGCCTACTATGTACTGGGTTCCTAAGCTTCACAAAAATCCCTACAAACTTCGTTTTATTTCGGCATCGAGTAACTGTTCTACCACTAATTTATTCATCCATTTAACCAGTGCGTTCACCTGTATTAAAGAGTTAGTTATTAAATACTGTGAAAAAACCTATCAAAACTCTGGTGTAAATTACTTTTGGAGTGTAAAAAATTCCATTGAAGTTTTAGATAAATTACAATCAATAAACAGACCAGTTTCGTCTATTGACAGTTATGATTTTTCTACACTTTATACAACCCTTCCACATGAATTGATTAAATCAAAATTGGGACAACTTATTAAATGGTCTTTCAAATTTTCTGGTCTACATTTCATTTGTTGTAATAAAAAGCAAGGATTCTTCTCTAATATCATTTACAATAATCATAGTTCCTGGACTTGTGATGACATGATTAAGGCACTGAATTTTTTGCTGGACAATATTTTTGTTCGTTTTGGCAACATCGTTTATCGACAGGTCATTGGAATTCCCATGGGTACAAACTGTGCACCTCTCATTGCAGATCTTTTTCTGTTCTGTTACGAACGGGACTTTATGAAAAAACTACAGAATGGAACCGTACAAAACAGTGATCAACTTATTTCAATTTTCAACGATAACAGCAGGTACATCGACGATATCCTTACTATTGACAATCCCCAGTTTTTAGACTATGTCGACCTCGTATACCCGCAAGAACTGAAACTTAATAAAGCAAACGATGATTCTAAATACTGCCCATTTCTTGATCTTACTATCATCATTGACTCTGGCAAAATTAAAACTAAAATTTATGATAAAAGGGATGATTTTGATTTCACAATTACTAATTTCCCTTTTCTTGATGGCGACGTTCCTGTAGCTCCATCATACGGGGTGTATATATCACAACTAGTACGATTCGCACGCGTCTGTTCTACTCTTGACGACTTTAATGAGCGAAACCATACTATCACATCCAAACTTTTACAACGAGGTTACAGATTTCATAATTGATTAACACCTTTAAGAAGTTTTATAGAAGATATGAAGATTTGATTTCTAAATATGGTGCGACTCGCAAACAGCTTATTACTAAGGGCATTTCTCACCCTCGATTTTATGGAAATGTTGTTAAAAAATGTCAAAAACTGATAAAAAATGCAGATAAACTGGGACGTAACTTACATTCTTTACGTAATAGGGGATATTGACAGGATATTCCTCAGTATTCCGTTAAATTGGCTTTGGGATCCAATGACCTGAAGATATTACAGGTATACTGGCCCTCACTGATACTGCCGATGTCTACTGAAATCTATGATAATTCTTTACCAAACCCTTCGGGGAGTTTTGAGTTTGATCTTTATTCCGTAGTGCGACAGTGTTTTACCAGCAGACTAGGCTCCTTGAGCTAGCCGGCAGTTTAGCGGCGAGCACTCCTCGACCCATCTTTCTAAATTACGTTTTGTCTTTTTCTTTCCTTCTCAAGATTGTGGTCTTGGAGTTAGTAGTCTACCTGTATTGGGTTTTATTTGTATGTTTTATTATACTATAGGGAAACGGGATAGAGAAAGGGGAGGTTTGGGTACCCATAAACCGGTTTAACCCTACCGCTAGCTCTTGACAGTGCCGGTACCAAGTCCGGCTATCCCGAGTTCCTATCGTTTTTGTCATTTTATTGTTTTTCTCGTGCGGTTTCCTGGTGGATTGTGGCATGTGATTGTGGTTTACGGCCATTGTAGGTGTTTCCAGTTATCTTTCTTATATTAATATTGAGATTTTAATATATTTTTTGTCCTCTGTAAAATGACTGAATATTTTTATTTTTCGTTTTTTTCTGCCAGTTGTGTTGGACACATTTTCTTCTCTTGTCAAGTCTGTCACCGATGAAGATCCTTAGTGATCGAAACGTTTGGTCACTTCTTTTAACTTTTTAAGCCTTTTTTACTTTTTGTTGGTATTTTGTTTATTTTTCACGTATCTTTACCTTTTAGTTTGGTTCATCACTCCTTTACTTATTTTCATGTTTTCAAATTTCAAACTCCATTTACATGCAAAAAATATACACACGTATGTAGGTATGCTAAAGTGCAGATTTACACACGTGTGTATAAAAAAAATTGGTAAGCTTTAATATGAGATTTCTGTATGGTATGTATTTAAAAAAATAAATCTAATAAAGCAGTAAAAATTCTTTTACTGTGTAAAACTGAAAGCAAATATTTGTTATCACCCATTCATTTAACATGTCTCTCCCTATCCTCCATCCTGTCATATGTAACTCGTATTTTCATAGATTGAAAGCTCAAGAAAGTTGTTACATTTTTTCCAGACAATTAAATTTTTGCTGAGGGAGAAAAGTAGAAAAAGTAGAACAAGTGTACTGTAATCTTAACTATAATCATTTGTAAAAATATGCTCATATGTGTGCCTACCCCACCTACTGATTGTTAAATATTACATCCAAATCCTATATATTCATTAGAATTCCATTTATTTTCGCAAAAATTAATTAAAAATCCTGGGTAAATTTACACAAAAAATGTACATCGGGTCAGGGGTCGATGTAAATTTGCACATGAAATAAATTTGCATACGTAAGTTGTTGTATTTATATGCAGTATCCACAAAAATATGTATTTTTATCATATGTATGCCAAAAACACCCGTATGTATATCTGTGCATGTATATGGGGCTATAGTTTAAAAAGTCAAGATGAAATTAAGTATATGAAGACAAAGCATAGCTAAGATATTCAATGGTTAGAAATTTTATGCAAAAAGGACACAAGACTTTAGCAGCGCTAAAAAGTCAGCAATAAGAATATTAATAAAAAATCATATTGTTTTGTGAAAATACTCTGCAGCAAGAAAAAGCATAAAAAACTCTTTTGATAAATAATGAATATTCCTCCTACCTGTGTATAACACTTACTTCTGAGGATGAAATATCTAATCTAATAGGTTGTGCACGAGTAGGACCAAAACCTGAATCAGAATCTTCCGTCCAATCGTCCTGCAATGATAATCCCCGAAATAAAAAAAAATACCTGAAAGAACTAAAAAGAAATAGACGCTAGATGACAACAGATCTTTCCCTCTACAACTAAAGTTTGACTTTTCTACCGGATTTGACATGTTCAACACGGCGGGTGTCTTATAAGAAGCAGGAGAAGCTTACTCTACCGGTTCACCTGATCTCACCCATGGTTTTTATTGAGTCCGTGTTGTTCATATGTATGTGTGTCTTCATTTTTCTTTTTTGTCCCGTACTCAAGTGGTGTCCTTATTTCGTGTTTCCGATGTTGCCTTTGTCCATGGATTGTTCGTTCTTTTGACTGAAGGTTCGGTTCTCACTTACTTTACTAATAATTCTATCGGCGCATTTTGTGAAACACGAGTTGGATTCGGAATTGACATACTTTTTTGAGCCAGAATGTTCTTTTCTAGGCATTATCATTGTAACGGAATAATTAATTGATAAGAAACGTCATATTTTATTAATTTTGCTGCGAATTATCTCCCTTTTCGCTTTATTTTTTTTAATTAGCATAACATATCTCTGTTCATCAAACGATGATCTTTAAATTTTCTTGTAAATAAATAGCATTAGTGTATCTCTTTTAAATACACACATGACATAAAAAAAGAAGAAAAAAATTTACAAAAAACTCTGACGGTAATTTAATAAGAAGTCTAAACAGTAAGCATGTTTTAGGGAGTTCTCCTATATATTCCTTGTAAATTTTGCTGACGAAGTTAACCGTTTAAACATAGTTTGCACATCTTTTGATTTGAGTTGAACCGAAGAGAAATAATTTGTCAAAATGACTATCTTCAGAAGCTAAATTTACAGTTACTAGGGTAATTCGTTCTCTCAAATGAATAGTCTGAAATTTCTGTTAGACTCGATCTACCTAAGAGATATTTTTTCTAGGAGGCACAGCATTTATGCAAATGTTTCATTTACTACCGTCCCAAATATTCATATATGATTTCTATACCATTGCATTTTCCTCAATGCAAATAAATAATCATTTCACCAACACAGTAGTCAGTACTTCGGTGCTGGCTCGAAAACCGAATTCGTGTTGAAACTTTCAATATCTAAATTGACGAAAATTTTGTTTACAACTAAGGAGTATCTCCCTCTTGCAAAGCTCCGTCCTTAGCTGATTATGGCTTTTCTATTTAGATTCGTTTGGTAATTTGTTCTCTATCAGCTTTTACGCATATTTTGGTTTACGGATTTCCAAATGTTTTGATTTGATCTGCACTGAAGAGACATAAGTTGTCGAAATGGCCATAGCAACAACAAGAACAACAAATTTTATTGACCAAATTAATGGGCATTCGCAGGGGCAAAAAAGATACACAATAAACATACAAGAAGGAGAGAGTTATTTGATTGATAAGGGAAAAATTACATGTAAATTATATTATTTCAATAAATAAGCACATAGTATGATATAGTTTTTTTTATATATAGCAGTAATTTATGGCATGTGTTCTGATAAAAATCTACCAACAGAATCTAAGATTTCTACATTTTCACAATATAAAATCCAAAATAATCTATTTTTCTCCGTTAAATTAGAAAACTGGGGTTCTTGTGATGATATAAAATTAAAGAGAACCCCTTTCTTCTGACTAAATTTTTCACATTTAGTAAGAAAGTGGGATTCATCTTCAACTTCTACCAAACTACAATTCTTTCATTCCTTGGAATTTTACTGTATCTACCAGTTTCTATGAAGAGCCTGTGAACAGATGTTCGGAATTTACATGTTGACTTTCTATAGTCATGGTTTTTCACTAATGATAGGTAATTTTCAAATGTAAAATTAGTCTTCAAAAATAAATATGTGGTAAGTTTACCATCCTTTAAGGCATCACTGGTATGTTTCCAGTCAGATAAATATTTCTTTATAAGTTGTTGTTTTAAAATCATTCCAAATTTGTATTTATTTACAGACATAATATTATTTTTAATATCTAATATTTGGATAAGTTTTTCAACTGAAGAGTACCATGATGTTTTCTTCTTGGAATGAAGTTCTTTGCTGCATAAATAAGCATCATGTAACAATGGAAATTATGTCGTTAGATTCTCAAGTCTATAACAATATTTTAACATACTTTTGACAATATTAAAATGCAAAGGATGTCTACCTTATTCTGATAGAGAAGCATGGTTTGTGCTTTTCTTATTTAAGCCTAATATATATTTACAAAATTTGAGATGTAAAGTTTCACATTTCAAGTTTTTGAAGCAATCATTCATTAAAATATGTGTCGTAGAGGGCTGTTTGAATTTATTGTTATTAATGTTAAAAACGCCCCATATTTCAGATCCAAATAATAAAATAGGTTTAATAGTGTGATCAAACACTTTAATACTTGTCAGTATAGAGGGGTTTAAATTAAAGAAATCTTTACGCAATTTGAAAAAAGCTTTCAAAGCGTTTTTGTAAAGTTCATTCTTTGCAAATGAGAAAGAACCAGAGGCCGAAAAGAAAATACCCAAATATTTATTATTCGAAACACATTCTATTTCAGAGTTTTTGTAAAGACATTTGTGTCGAATAATTCTGCCAGCCTTGTTGAATATAATAACTTTGGTTTTTTTAATATTGACTTTCACAGCCCAATCATCACAAAATTTTTCAATACAGTTCAATTTATTTTGAAGTCCTTCTGGTGATGTGGAAAAAATAACCACATCATCTGCGTACATGAGACAATTTAACTTTTTGTATGCATCAAAACCGAATCAATACTATTTTCTAAAAAGGATGGTAGATCATTAATAAAAATATTGAAAAGACTAGGGCTTAAATTATCCCCTTGTCTTACACCTAATTTAATTGGAAAAAATGAAGTGAGGGAATTCCCAACTCTAACACATGCTTCACTTTTGATGTACATGTTTTTGACAATATCATAAAATCTAGTTCCAACATTCAGCTGTAATAGTTTTAATTTAAATCCACAATGAATATCACTGTCACATGCCTTCTGAAAATCTATAAAACAGGAATAAAGTCTGCCATGTGCATAAATTAAGTTACTTTGGTATTTTGTTATTCATGTGCAATTCAAAATATTCTCGTATTTGTTATTTAAAGAATATCTTGAGGAAAACCTCAACCAAGTTCAATTGTAGAAAATGTTTTTATTACAGATAGATTCGTCTTATCCACTGTTGGCTTCATTGATTTAAAAGTATTCTTTGTTTTCCGACAAAAATTTTTTGCATCTACTTGTTAAACAGGTCACACTTATAATCGAGTCGCATATTTATATATTTTCCAAAACACTTTGATAATACGGACAGAATAGTCGTTACGGTAAATTAGCTTCGCTTTCAATCTTTTTCCCCTAAGAGTTTCCATTTGCAACTAAATAAATATCTCTCACCTTCAAAAAATAATACTGAAATGTGCTATTGTAAACGTCTGGGTCAGTCATGAAGAGTTTGAAGTTGTTAACTGTTGCTTCAAAAATGTTGCAGGTCATTCCACGAACACTTTTCTATAACCAAATATAATACGTTTTGAAAAAGAAGCGAAGACAGCTTCATAATACAATACTGTAAAAAAGTATCACGCAAATCTTCACGATATGCAACGCACATTTAACATAGATGCAATATAGGACAAATGAATACACAAAATAACATTGCGAGGAATTGAACACACTAAAAATTTACCTCAAATCAGGTCCGTCATAGATAAAAAAAACCTCACGGCTACAAAAAATTTATGTCATTAAATTCCAAAGTGCTTGCGTGTGGGGAAAGAAATCCATAAGGAACAGACCAAAAGCAATGAGAAATATAGAATCCACAACTGCATTGAGTGAAAAACGACATCTCTACACTAGAGATAGTTAAATTTTCTTCAAACTTTTAAACGCGAGGCTTGCCAAGTAAAAATGACCTCTCCTTTGCTGACTATCTGAAATTAATGTGTTCTTTGAGCGTGACGTCATCAGGCATGGTCGCCTTTTTTCATGGCGTCACAATGGTAAAGTCGGAGAAATGCAAACATATTTGACGTCATAATTGAAAATCAGCCAATCACTTGCCGAGAACAACGTTCTCTCTAGAGAGGAGAAATGATTTCTTCTCTAACTGTTCAGGAAACGTGAAAACAGGACAGAAATTAGAGAAAAGTCATTTTGAAAGCTTTTGGGAGAGATTGTGGCCCTCTCTAACAATTATTTGCGTTTTACATATTTACTTCAAAAGAAATGCATTTTTCAAATGTATTTCAATGGAGATGTTTAATGAAAAGAAAATACTTCTCCGAACATGGGGAAATTTTAAACACCAGTTCTGTAATCATTGAGGGCAAAATTCTCTACTACTGAATCATTTTTGAATTCTCAGTTTCAATTTTCACAAAAAGGGCAATGCTTATAAAAACATAGAATTAAAACTTTTGCACTATTCCTGCACGTAGGATGTGACCAATAATTGCTGTGGCTTTAATTCAATTCAATGAAGAGCACCTTCAAGAAAAATTGGAGACACTAGCTAAAAGAGAGACAAGATTTAGCTTACATCTTCTTTACGCATGAAAATGTAAAACAATCATAAAAGCTAGAAAAACTAAGCAAAGCTCACTTATATAAACCCCCGCTCTCCAATTTTATTCCAGAGGTAAAAAGTTAACAACAAAGATTCTAAAGTCGAATCAAATTTTTAAATAGCTGGTGCGTAATTGCAATATGCACTTCTGTCAAAGCCTCATTGAATTTCATCAAGTGGTCTAGGAGGAGTTGTCGATCACAAAATGAGTACTTCTATGGTGGATGGGACGGACCCCCGCCCATAAAGCGGGGGTGGTGGGAATTAATATGGCTTAAATATTCGAGAGCGACGCAGCATTCAATACAACAACGGCAGTGGAATATCGAAGGAAAACGATTAAGTAAATCAGAGGTCAGAGACAAGGCAAAAGCAAGAACACCAAAAGACACATCAATAAGTGGTGTGATTCTTCTGTTGTTAAGCATACTATATTACTGAGAGTGGAATTCAAAGATACAAACCTAATTCAAATTAAATAACAAAGAGGTTTTGAAATCCTTCAAAAACTGAGATGTTGGAAACTGATGGGGAATGGCTATAGTTACGCAAAATCTAGCACAAATTTTTAAAAAGTGTGTGATTTGAACCAAATATGTCCCATTTAAGATCGAAAAAGGTAATAAGTCATCTTATTACTGAGCATCATGTACATTTTTGATAACTAAACTCAAAATTGAAAATCAGAGGTTTCATTTTTAATTCCCTCTTTTTGGTAACATTTATCTCAAGAACAGGAAATGAAAGATTCAATTCGTCCACACACTAGATATATTTTCCTAAGAAACTTGATGACAGAAACTCAATCAAAATAGGGTTTGTTTGTAAAAACATCCAATTTTTCTACCTATAATCCAGTAACGGACGACTCTTCAAAAAACTCCACTCCTTGATACAGCCTTTCTGATGTGTTAACACAGAACATGAGCTAAAGTTTTGTAATAATTCATTGACTAGAAATAATGTTATGCTACTTATAGACGGTGCCGACGACCGCTTATTACATTTTAAGTATAAAATACCCGAATATAGAAGTAGTAGGTATAAATTCTTTTGGCCAATCAATCCTGTTTAAGTCTCAAAGCAGATAGATTAGGGCATCGGTCAGGCCCAGACAGAACAAAACGATTTCATAATTTCAAGTATTTAAAAAATAAATACGCACACGAGGTGTGTACGCCAACGTATGAAATGTGTTATGTCATAATAATGACAAAAACAAATTAAGTTTTTTTTCAACGGCAAAACAGACATAGCTGTAACTAAATTGGCATCACTTTCTATAGTGGGTTTGAACCATCGATTTATCTCTTGAATGAATTCTGTCCATTATGATAACATTAAGCCAAATTTTAGTTACAACAAGCTCATCTCAACGTCGTTGGCATATATGGCATTTACTTTTCACAACGTTGTGCCAGTAGTATATGTATAACAATATAGTCAAGAGAGCGTGTACTGTTTCATGAAATTTAAGTACATACCTGTCCAACAAATGTGTATGTTCTGTTCATATCAAATAAATCAAGAGGATTATTCATACTGTAGTAGCCATTTTCTTTATGATCAAATAAATTTGGGGCAATCTGCTTAATTGTACAATTCTGCTGTCCCGAATCTATGACGTATGCAACACCTAAATGATAAATTATACACAATGTCTAGGGTATACTAAGTAAGTTACAATATAAAAATGTTTATTCTTCCTCGCTGTAATTTTTCTGTTATTTTCACATTGAATTTGTCACAAGAGACTGTTTTTATTTTATTTTTTATTTAGATTTCAAAAGTACCCTTTGCTGTATTTAATTTGAAAATAAATCAATCACGAAATCGTACAAATATTGCTACATGTTGTATCTATTAAAAATTTAATGACATGAACAACATGATTTGTTTGTTCAGCTGGAACAAAGTTAGTTTTGTTTAGTGGAAACGGCATAATCAAAATATTTTTTTTTACTTCATCATACATAACATTAATGTAGTTTGATCCTAACAAAAATATCAGACAGATTTTTTTTTAAGATATTTTGTAGGTCTTTACCTATATGTTCCAAAAATAAATTAAAAATGATATGTCACCGATCAGCTTTTCCTGTCATCTGGCTTTGAAAATTAGGCCAAATTCAGTATTTTTCAGCAACATTTACAAAGAATATATAGGGAACTGGGGAAAAATGCTTCTTGTCTATCTTTCATATAAAATAAATATCAGATATTTTTAATTTTTTTTTATATTTCAGAGATATACACTTAAGCTATCTGTTACGCTGAAAAATCTATATGTCATCGTTCGATTAAGAGATTTATAATATTTAATTTACAAAATAGACAATATTTACGGGAAAAGGGAGTTTATTCGCGGGAAGGTGTATGTCAATCTATTATGAAATCACAATGAATAGGCCAATACAGCAATATTTCGGCTTGAAAATCAAGTCAATTTGGCATCCGACTCGTGTTACACAAATGCGCCAATCGAATGCGCCGTGTATTAGTGTCGATCAACCTTAAATTAAAAAGTAAACCGTGGAATGAAATATTGACTTTAAATTATTTTCAAAGATTTGTTGGCTATTGTCTTCTAGATGTATCATCAGGTGGTCCGAAAGGGTAAAAATGATCTGTTCCATGCGTCAAACCCGTCACACTGCAAATGAAAAAAAATTATGAAAGGATATGGCGTAAATGAACACGAGACCATACCACATATGTTTTCTTTAACTGCAATTAATTTTAATAAGCTGTATTGCCATTTCCGAAATCAAAGTCGGTGGGAAATGCTAAAATCAAAAATCAAAAATCACGGCAATTCATATCCAACACGAATTTAGACAGCATGACAAAGACAAAACAAATAAACAAAAATGGACAAGAACGCCACAAAACTTAAACACTAGCAGTTTGAACCCTTACAAAAACTGGGTATCATCGGGTGCTTCGGAAGGGTGAGCATGATCTTCTCCACTCGTGGAACTCGTTGTACTGCCAATGAAAATTCCGATTTTGTCAAAGTCGGTGTATGTCAGTACAGTTTTAAACTTTTAATCTATTTAAAGATTTCTTTTTTCATTGATGAAATGGAAACAGAGTAAAGATCTGTCAAGTCATGATGCTGCAATACCGTTTCCGTATAATTGCAATCGCAACTGTTATTGAATAAAACCTTGGAGTGTGTATTCCAGACTGTAATTTCGCTTTGCAAACAAAACCGCTGTAAAACTATAGGCAAGACCATGGAGATGAGTTGGGAAATATAAACGCAGACATATATAATATGAAATATAAAAATATTACTTCTAAAAAAACACTCATGGGAAGTCAAAATCACCACATTTGTCGTACTGTATTTTTTGGGGATGCCAAGACTATTTTTTATAGTAAAAACACTACATGTATATTTTGACATTCGTTTTTCATGCTATGGTAAGCAATAATCACTATTGTTACAAATGTTAATGATGATCATGTAAGCCATTTTTGGACAAGCCCAAGACGTTTATCGGTTCAATTCCGAGATATCATGTTACTTTTTATGATTTTTATCGCAAATTTTGTTCCAAGTAGTATACTTATACAAAATAATCTAATTTCGATATGAATTAATAGGAAAAAGAAAGGAAACGGGGAATGTGTCAAAGAGACAACGACCCAAAGGGGAGTAATAACAACTCAAACTTTGTTTTCAACGCAATAGCCAAATTTATGTCTCCTTCGGACTGCATTCGTACACAGGCGTAGTCCTGTTGTTTTAAAACATGACACATCTGATCTGTGTTGTTGTGACATGAAAAGTTGAGATATATATATACCTGTATTAAAATCATGAATATGAACCAAAGGATTATCGGTGTAGAATGGTGCTCCAGTAAGTACAAGATCATACCGTGAAAGTTTGAAGTTATAGTCATACCAAACCTGAGAAAAATATCAAATTAATTCTCCAATCAAGACTGCAAGATTAAGATTTAAATATTTTTATTTCTTAAATATATAAGAATTAAAGAAACACTAGATCTATCCTAGGCTAGTTAAAATCAGAAGTACCGAAACAATGGGAACTAATTTGAAGTACGCCAACTTTTTGTGGCTGATCAAAGGTAATGCGAGAAATGCAAAGATTAATTGTTACACGCGATATTGTGCTAGATCCTAAGAGTCAAAACAACATTTGTTCGGTCTACGACGTTGAATTTAATAATAAAATATAAATGTATATTCTATAAATTTACGTTGGACGTTTTAAGTATTTTGATAACTTCTACGACGATATTAAACAATCTTCTTATAACTTCTACGACGATATTAAACAATCTTCTTATAACTACTAATAGTAGGCCAATAGTCAGACTTGTCAGACATGAAAATTTTACCTTGTGTGTTATAGAAATTTACTGTTTTTATCAAAATTCTAACCACTTAAAAACTGAGGCTCCAATCCGTGTATGGCACTGGGTAGATGTCCTTGGCACTGGATTTAGCTTTATATTTCGATATTTTTTTGGAAATGAGTACTTCTTTTTGGATCACTTTTGGATTATGGCTTTCCATATTATTTGGTTCTAATGCTGGTGATGACAGGCTACTCCTTGAAACACGTGTACAGCATAACGAAATTTTTACTGTTTTTATGCAACTTTGGTATTTTTGGGTATTTTGCTGTAAGGTTGTAAGTCACGCATATCTTGTGTTTTTTTATGTCTAACGTTGTCCAAATGAAACAGATTTATAATAGTACTTACATCACGTTCTATCACACGTTTTAAGTAAGGGAGGGTGATTTCGTCTCTGAAAGAAAATTGTCCGGATAAAGAAGGCATTATGCCTTGTGGTACAAGTACCCCTGCAAATACAGTATTTATAATATATATACAGTTCCACCTGAAAAATACTATTACACACTATTACATCTAAGCAAAGTTTTGGAATATATTGTAAGTATTGTTTTATATGTTAATGCATTATTTTTACTCCATAGTCTTCTTGTAGAATGCCAGTGAGCACAATGCAAGAGTAGGATCTGAATAACAAAATTTCAGTTTTTATATATATTAAGATATGTGATTGCCATACCTTTATATAATTATTAACACTACTTATGGTGCGGGGGGGGGGGGGGGTCTAATAAATGACTAAACTAAAATGGAGGCTATCACTTTTTAAGATAATAAACGCACCAGTTTATTATAGAAATTGAGAATCAAAAACAAAAGTACGTAATGAGTTTTTATTTTAGAACGACAAAGTTTATTAACACTCAACTTACTGTTTGTCAATAACGGCATTCTGTTTGCCTTACTAATTCCTCGTCTTGTTTAGTAAATAACAAAATACCGAAGTTACTGAAAATTCATTTTCTGCATATTCAGTGTACAGAAAGCTTATATTCAAACGTTAATTTATTTCGATGTCGCAGTGCACTTGGCGATACATACTGCTCATAATCATAATCCAATTTAATTTCCTAGCCATGCGCAATACAAAATATTGCCAAAATCTCGGCGCAGGATGTACTTATCAACGACGTACGTAACTACAGAATCTGATTACCTTTGTGACAAATTATAAATAAACAACTAATATAATATCAAATAGATCCAGTAAATTCTTTGAAAGTCCTTTTCACAAGCTTACTGAACTTAAGATTGTTGATGTTTTCATACTTTAATGTAATAATTTTTAAGGTATATTTTTATATCAAAAGTTAGCAAAGAAAGTATTGAATTTCTCATTGATCGACGTTTTGTTGTAATGGTTTTTTCTTTTTTCTGTTTTCCTGATATCCATTCAACTTTTGACTATATAATTGCAACTGTTTATTCCCAGTATCAAGCTTTTAATAAGTGTTACTTTGTTGCATAACTCACCAGACAGTATCTCTGTCTCCACAGCGTAATAATCCGTAACCTAAATTATAACAACACATAGCACATAATATACAAAGGGCATGCATTTTTCAAATGATTGGTTACAATGTAGATAGATAGATAGATAGATAGATAGATAGATAGATTAAAGGTGACTGACTTGAAAGAGTTTCTCAAATTGAAAATTTCAGGTTCTGTCTTCTTCCGTGATGTTGCGTCCTGTATGAGACTTGAAGGAAAAACCGTGATTTGACCCTGTTTACATTTTGTGAGAGGATTCACACTGCGTTTAAAGCCTCTCTTACACTATACTGCAAAGCATTAATGGATACTTCAGGGACAAAAATACATTTATGTCTCGTAGTAAAGATTTTTTGTCTGTTCACCAATTACAGAAAACGCACAAAAAACCGAAACTGTAGATGTTCCGATGTGGCACTGAGTTAAAAGTATCGAACATCGAACAAGCATAGAATAATACGAATTTATAACGGCAACATACCACACAAGCACCGAATGAAACACACGTACCTTACAAGCACCAATTACAGCGATTGGATGTTCTATCTTTCCTCTTGTCTGCCTTTATTTTCGATTTGTGATGTCTTTACGTGTACTTTCTGTTTATCATTTAGATCATCAAGAAACTAAAAGTTTTGCAATCATTGATAGAATTATTGTTTGATAGCTACCTCAAATATTTATAGACACATATGACCGCTGTGCCTTGTTTTGAAATACAACTAACAGTCCCTTAAATAAACACCTCTGCTGCTTTAAAAACATCAATCGCCGATTGTAGTCACCAAAACAGAAGTAAGATATTTTATTCTGGCACAAAAACCGATTTGATTTCGAAACTTGCAACGTCTGAATTTTTCATATTTTTTTCTAACATAAGTATCTTCTCCCTCGTGCATAGCTCTTTCTTTTGCTGAGTTTGTTTTTTTTAGATCTCTCTGGTTATTTGATCTTACTCAGCTTTTACCTATATTTCGGTATATGGTATTCCATATTTTATCATATTATTAATTTGATATCGTTTGAGAAATTTGATTAGTGGAGAACTGATCACATGACCCACTGTATATTTAGAGATTGACTAGAAAACAGTATATCAAAAAGTTATATCGCATGTTACTAAAAATAGAAATGCATACCGCATGTTTCTATAAATGTTTATAATTTTGTTTAATTAAGTATTTTTCAAGAATCAATTACATGTACATAAACACTGTAATTATATCATAGTGCTAATTAACTTTTAAATATATGAATTTTTTAAATATATCTTGAATTTGAAAATGTAGACATGCAAAGAATAAACATGTCCTTTTCAGTGTTAATGTAAATTGATAATATAATAACTGTAGTCTGTGTATGAGGTCGATACGATGTTATATCGACCTGCAAAAGCATATCAACCTCGGATTTCATCCTCGGTCGATATGCTTTTCCCAGGTCGATATAACATCGTATCGACCTCATACACAGACTATAATTGTATAATATCCCCGCTCCCCATTGGGGATAAGGGGTATTACTGCTTTTATTTTGTGTTTGAGTTTTTATCTGCACTGAAATGACAGAAGTTGTCTGACGAGCAAT
>MJUU01047251.1:0-13928 GCA_002080025.1 Modiolus philippinarum | reverse complement strand
ATCGTGTGGAAGAGTAGTATAGAGAGTAGAAAAATCAAATGTTTTGACACTGTTGCAGTGGTTGAGTTCAGTTGAAGATAGATATTTTAATGTCTTTTGTGTTTTTGAGAAACCACATCTGATTCAGTGATTCATACTTTATCACTATATATCTTGAGGCCATCTTTGACTGCAGTAAGTAATGAAGTGAGGAGCTTAGAAAGGGGTTTTGTTTTGCATCTGGCAGACCCAGCAATGTATCTCTGTTGGTATGAGCATTTATGTAATTTGGGTACCCAGTAGATACAAGGCAGGTTGTTGTTCTCTTCACTCAAACTGATACCAAAGGAAGACAATACTGATTTGTGATTGTTTTTTGAGAAGAGCTGTTGAAGAAGATCTTTGAAGTTTTTAAGAATCCACATCTGATTCACGCCACTCGTTAGCAATTGAATAGAGTGGTTCATGTGACCCTTTGGGGATGTAAACGAAATTCATGCCGATTAGCAGAACATGGGAATATTCATCTTGACTGTCTAACTTCGCCTTAAGTAGTAAACAGGTGTGAATTTCGCCGTTTTAAGCTCAGTTTAAAAACAAAATATTTAATTTTACAAATATCTCGAAAAAAGATGTTTTTTTCCATATAATTTGTGTAATATGTCCTCAAGTTCTGTTTACGAAATATATCTCAAAGTAAATAAGGCAGGTATGAACCTATTTTCAAAAATTGACCAAAGAAATTCAGTTTACCTGAAAATCTTATTTCATAATATTCTTTCGTAAAAGGAGTATATATTGAGCTTTAATTTTTTTTTATTTTGGCATAAATAAGATATTTTTAAATGTTGCGATATAAAAAATTTCATACATATAAGCATGAATAAGGCATTTAAAGTAAGACTTTTGGTTTGTTGATTAAACTGACTCCTGAAAAATGAACCAGTCTTTTGAAAATTTTACTTCATGATATCCTTTCAAAGGAGTTTTATGTCTTGCGATATATAAATTTCATAATTGATTGCATAATTTAGGTAAGAAAAGTTAATAAGTTAGAGGTTAAAACTCAATCTCTATAAACGACAAAAACATTTAAGTATTTAAAAAAAATACTTCGTAATATCCTTTCCAAGTAGTTTTTCATGTTGCAATATAAAAATTTCATGCATTTTTCGATAAATAAAGTATTTAAAGTAAGATTTGTGGTCTGTCGTTTAAACTAACTCTTACAAAACAACCCAGTCTTTTAAAAATTTTACTTCTAGATATGTTTTCAAAGGAATTTTATATATTGCGATATATCAAGTATGAAAAGTGAAATATAAAGTCAGCGGGTTAAACTAAATCTTTAGAAATGTTTTTTTTTTTTTTTAATTTTCCTTCCCTTTATTTTTTTGAAGGAATTTTCATATGTTGGGATATACAAATGCAATACATTTTAGAATAAAAAAGGTATTAAAAGTAAAATTTTTGTCTGTGGTTTAAACCAACTCTAAAAATGAACCGGTGTTTTGAAAATTTTACTTCATGATATCCTTTCGAAAGACTTTGATGTGTTTCGATATAATTTTCTTGAATTTAATATCAATAAGGTATAAAAAGTAAAATCCTTATTCAGCAGTTTAAACGCGATCTTTTAAAATGACCAAAACATGTCAGTTTTTCTTTTTCTTACTTTACTGAAATTTGTAAATCGTCTAGTTTTTGTGTGAAATATAATAGTAAGCCCCCATTTATGTGACGTTCACGTGCCATAGACAGTCATTTTATTTCATTATTAATTTAATTTCATTTTATGGTTTTCACACTATTTACCTGGAAGTCGCAGCTGAAACTGTAAACTCTTCATATTTTTATAGCATGCAGAGATGTCAAAATCTGCAATAGATCTCTTAGCAGTATCATAGTCCAGAAAGTTGTACATCATTAATAAATCATCCATTCCAGGCTGTTCGAAAAGAAAAATTGTTATATAATTGTCTCATGTTAACTTCAACATTTACTGGTGTAACGTTTATCTTGGAATTATATTTTGTGAAATAGGCATTTTGTTTTTGTTCCACATTAAGTATGGTTATCTATTCAAAGATAAAGCAGAATTAATTAAAGTTTAGATAGAATTTTACGACTTCGCGATAATCAATATTCCTGAAAGTATACTCTGTACATTTAGCTACATTAAGTATTCTTAATCCTTTTAAGTCATGGATATGTATTTTAGTAACACATGTATTTGTATCTACTTCATGCTTTCACGATGAATACACTCTTATCAACAACGTGAATTGTTAGAAAAAAACATCTCAGTAAATTAAGCAATCAAAATGAAGATATATTTGAGCAATCATTATGTACAGTCCTCAGTTACAGATTAAACACCAGTATCAATCAATCATCATAAAGTACAATATGCATTCTTACCACTTTCAATGTAGCCTCTAGCCTAAATGGTATATCTGTTGGTGCTGTTGTTCCATCTGATGGAAGCTCCTTATAATATGACTGTAAACAGAAATATGGATAAACACTGACGAAAATACAAGTGACAACAAGTTTAGGGGGAGATACCAGAGAAGAGAAATCACTTGACGAAAGACAAAGCTAAGAACACACATACTCACACGCACAACCATTATAATTGCAACTCTAAACGGACATTTTATAAATAAAATGGTTGATTTTACCAAGTTATGCATTATGAACATATACATATCTCCCCTTTACTGTAGTTATGAATTTTTGTTATTTTGAAAGTGCATTTTGTCATAGGGAGGAATGACTTCGCAAATATTAAGATTTTCTGGGGAATTTAGTTTATTTGACGCCTAAGAAAGTTCAAACCAATCTGAGGCATAGTTATAATTGACTCTTAACAATTAAAAGCAATAAAAAAGAATAAAATGTTGTTATTTATAGGTAGCGAGGAACTATTTTCCAATGTACAATTTGGTATTTTTCATTTTTAAGCCGGGAGAATGGGCAATATTTCTATTATAATGTTTTAGACATATATTAAAATAATGTCACCGGATAAATATACTAACGGAAAAAAGAAACTATAAAATCGTAAAAACACTATATTTCTTTTATTACACTAAGTTTTGTTACGATGCTTTGCATAGTCATTTCTGAACACATACCCAGCAATATTGATTTTGTTTCTAGATTTTTACTGATTTTTTTTTCGGGACGTTCGAAAGATCTCCGTATTTTCGCACCTTTTTCTCAATTGTCAAGTTCAAATGCTTCCGACATTTTGTTTCAGTGTGAACGGAATGTTCTGACATTTAACAAGTAGGAAAATACCTCCCCCCCCCAAAAAAAACAAATAAAAAAAAATATGTTGTCAGGCTAACAAGAGTGTTGACAAAATGTTCGAATCGGCGAATTTCGAGCGTTGGATAAATGACGCCAGTTTTTGTTGCATGTCGACAAGAAACAGTCCTCATGGAGACATTTTCAACAATTTCATCACTTTTGGAACCATAAAAAAATCGGATTTTTGGCCATAAACACATAAAGACATAATGTGCAGACTCAAATAGCCAGCTTCATGACATGCGCAGTAGGTTTCAAGAATTCATGATTACTTCAAGAATGTTGCCCGGTTTTGGGACCACACAACTTACATTGTCTTCAAACCGCATCCGGAGCAAGAGATAAGCGAAAACAACCAGTATTTGTCTTGAAACAAGGTAAACATTTGACCTTACAAGACAATAAGTGCTTAGCACAAGTTTTAAGCACCCTGACAACATCAACATCCCAATTGCAAATGTGCCGAATGTTTCTTTTGAAATTTCATTAAGTGCAGATTTATGGCACTAAGAAGGCGGATATTTGCATCGATTGAACTCTTTTGTTGCTCTACCGGAAGTGAGGTTTCACTTGCCTGCAGTCTTCGAAAAGACGTCTCGCTTGTGCCTCTGAACGTTAATTTCATGCGTTGGTCAATGAATTGCCAAATACATCGATAAAATTGCTTGTCATACTGGCTCCTGATTTTGTTTTTTCAATTTTTGGCAATAAGTGTTGTGATTGGTCATTTAAACATCATTTCAGCTGTAGAATTTTTGGTGGTCATTTCGTTGTAGGTAAGATGCCTTTAAGTTTTAGTATCATATGTCTTGGCTAAATATGATTTTTTGTTTCAAATTTTATGGTAACTGAAATCAGTGCACAGTTTCTTTTTTTCCATTAGTATATATAAATCAACGGATACTCCTCAATTCGCTAAATTTGATAATCAACTTCAAAAAAGTAGTGTATAGTAACCTCTTTTGCATGACAACATACACAAACGTTCTTATTATTTTTTTTTTGATTTTTTGTTTTTTTTTTTTGTTTGCCGGAATTGTAGGTTCAACGGTAAGTTCATGATCTCTCCGGAGTAAAAGCCTGATCCATCAGTTTAAGCCACTGAACATGAACAGATGCAGGGCGGACTATTAACAAATGACTAAAGGAGATACCAATCACGAGAACTGAACAAAACGTTAACATAACGAACAGTGTTTTGCGGCGAATGTCCGTTCTAGGTTTTGAACATGTACAAATTTTTTCTCTGTACAAAACAAAGTCGATGGAAATAAATTAATGTAAAAACAATTTGTTGTAGTAAAAACCATTTACGGCTGAAAAAAACAGACAAATTTTACTATATCACTATATCTATATTGCTTGCCATTTTATTAAATTATAATTTATTTTTGCCGGATAAAATGGTAAATAATCTCTTCTTCTTGCGAAATAAATATATGTATACCGGCCTTTCACTGATACTTCCAATATCCACTGAAACACATGAGGATTTTTTACCAAACCCTTTAGAAGAAAGTTTTGAATTTGATTTTTCGTCAGTAATGTGAGAGTGTTATACCAGCAGACTATGCTTCTTGAGCTAGACGGAAGATTAGTGGCAAGCACTCCTAGAGTCATCTTTCTAAACTACGTTTTGTCTAATTATTTGTGTTTTAAGATAACGGTTTTTGAACTAGTACTCTACCTGTACTTGTATTTTTTATACTTTTTGGAAATGGGACAGAGAAAGGGGATGTTTGGGTAAATATAAACCGGTTTAATCTTAGTGCTAACCTTTGGTAGTGCTAGTACCAAGTCTGCCTACTGGCTATTCCGAGTTCCCTTCGTTGTGTTTACGTTTATTGATTTTTTTTGTCTTTTTGGTGTTTTTCCTATGTGGTTTCCTTGGGGGTTGTTGTATCTGTTTGTGATTTTCTGACAATGTATATGGAACGTCGATTGGAATGGATGATTTTGTTTTCAGGTATCACACTATGGACTTATAATACTTACGGATAAAAAGTAGAAATCTACTGTACTGTTGTAATATGCACCCTGATATGGAAACAAACGCTTCGCTGTGAACACATCACATTTTATTCCTCTTGCAAGTCTCTGAAATCGCAATATATACTATAAGATTTTAAGTCATAATTATAACTTTACGTCAGTGTATTTATTTCCCCTTTATCGAAGTGCATTGGGCCATTCCATTTAATATCTGACAAGGAGGGGTTGATGGGGCGTTGTAAATCTTACCCCCTCAGAATTTTTTTTTCACAAAATAAAAACCCATCAGAAATGCCCCAAAATACAGACACCCAGAAATATTTGGAAAAAGAGACCCCACAGAAATTACAGGCCTAAAATATTTACCCATCAGAAATGCCCATCAACCCCTCATAAATGACATTTGTAGAGGATAAGAAGTGTTGATGGCCGGGATGGGATAAAGTATGGTTATATCCCCTTATAAATGAGATGTAAAAATTGAAGAAATTAATTGACATGTTCTTATACAAATCAGTTGCGATACAGGCTCAAACAGTTTTCTTTATCTAATCAGTATCCAAAGGCCATGCGTCCGTTAACTTTTGTTCAAAGATCTTCTCCTCTTAAACTGCTGGGCCAATACTAACCAAACTTGGCCTGAATCATTACCAGGTTTTGCACTTTCAGGTTTGTGATTTAATGCCCGTAGTCCAAACAAAATGCCTGCTGTTACTCTAATTAGAACATAGGGGTAAATTGCTGTTTTTTGCAAATAACCTGAAAACTATTACAGATATAAAAAATTTGACATGGGGGTAAAAATGATCAGCATGATGTGGTCTACCTGCCCTGCAATTTTGGAGAATATCCGATGACACGTCTTGCAGTTATTCCCCCTTTTCCATGAAATTTTCATTTTTTGGTTACTTTTCGTCATATATATTGAAAATAATAGAAGATAGAGGTGAAGTTTTAATTACAACTAAAGAATGTGTCTGTAAGCCACGGATGCCCCGCCAAAAGATTAATCGCAAAGGATAACTTAATCAAAAAATGGAATTCAAAGCCACTTAATTGTCATTGATGTGGGCAGTACTCCCCAAGGCAATTAATTTGATGAAATATCATTGTCCTATAATGTGTAGTTGTTGATAAAAAATTGAACTTAAAGGCAAAACTTAACCAAATTCACCAAAGCATAAAATGTAGGTCAAAGCCACCTAATTGTCAATTATTTTGGCAATACTCATCAAGGCAATTAATTTGATGAAATATTATTGTCTTATAATGTGTAGTTGTTGAGAAATGGACTTCAACGCAAAACTTAACCAAAGTCACTGAAGCATAAAATGTGGGTCAAAACCACCTAATTGTCAATGATTTGGGTAGTACTCATCGAGGCAATTAATTTGATGAAACATCATTGTCTTATAGTGTGTAGTTGTTGAGAAATGGACTTAAACGCAAAACTTAACCAAAGTCACTGAAGCGTAAAATGTAGGTCAAAGCTACCTAATTGTCAATGATTTGGGTAGTACTCATCAAGGCAATTAATATGATGAAATATCATTGTCCTATAATGCGTAGTTGTTGAGAAATGGACTTTAACGCAAAACTTAACCAAAGTCACTGAAGCGTAAAATGTAGGTCAAACCCACCTAAGTGTCAATGATTTGGGTAATACTCATCAAGCCAATCAATTTGATGAAACATCATTGTCTTATAATGTGTAGTTATTGAGAAATGGACTTAAACGCAAAACTTAACCAGAGTCACTCAAGCATGAAATATAGGTCAAAGAGTCAAAATACTTAGTGAACTATGTAGAACTATGAAAGATCTATGTACTGACTTATTATCATTGTTCTACCTCTTACAGTTTCTGAGAAATGAACTTTAACGCAAAACTTAACCGGATGTACGGACGTACGGAAGGACGGACAAGGGTAACACTATATGCCCCTTCCACATTCGTGGGTGGGGCATAAAAATAGGCAGCAAAGAAAGATCGACTTTGCTGTAATTTTGAAGAAAATCTGAACCATATAGGAGTTGTTGCCCCTTTTTCTTTGAATTTTCACGATTTTTTGCGTTTTTACTTCTATTTTGAAAACTAGTTGAGAAAAAAGCTAGGTGTTAAACTTATCAAGGACTACAATTTCTATATCTCCAGCAGTTTCGCATCTCATCCAAGATGGCAGCCAACTTTACATTGGACCCTATGGAAAATGCATTCAAAGATCTTCTCTTTTGAAACTGCGGAGCCAAAAGGAACCAAACTTAGTCACAATAGTCATTAGGTGGTCCCCTTTAAAGTTTGTGATTTTTATGATTGTACCTCATCCAAGGTGGCTGCCAGTACAGGACATACACTTGTAGTTTAACAAAGGACCCAATGGGAAATGCATTCGAGGATCTTCTTATCTTCTCCACTGAAACTTTTGAGCCAATTTGAACCAAAAAAGAACACAGCTGTCCTTTGGTGGTCCCCTTCAAAATTTGTGATTTTTACGTAAGTACATCGGGGACATGGTTTAACATTATGTTAAACCATGTCCCCCCATGTACTTACGTAAAATCTTCTCTGAAACTACCAAGCCGATTTGAATCAAACTTGGTCACAATAGTCCCTTTAAAGTTTGTGATTTTTATGTTTGTATCTCATCCAAGATGGCCCCGCATGGTACATAGTTTAACTTTACATAAGGACCCTATTATCCTCTGAAACTATTGAGCCAATAGGACCCAAACTTGGTTTCAGTTGTCCTATGGTCGTTCCCTTCAAAGTTTGTGATTTTTGTCTTCCTACCTCGTCCAAGATTGAAACTGTAACATCTTGTGAACTGATTTATAGTACATTTGTATGAATAATAATGAATGGTCTTTTGGTGACAGTGAATAAAACCAGTCACCAGGTGAGTGATACAGGCTCATGTTAGCCTCTAGTTTTTTTCCCAGCACTTAATTTGGTCACATTCTAAGTAAACATTTTCCCATATTGAACACAGTTTGCTGTTTCTATAAAAAAAGAACCAGAGGATGACATGCCTCCACCGAAGGTTGAATCAAACAGTGATTTCTTAGTAATGATATTTGTGTCTGTAAGACACATATGATGGACCGGCTAAGCACATGTAACTATATAGACAAACTTTATAACCTTTATTACTAAATCGCCAAAATAAATGACTAAGTCCAACAAAGCATATTTTTGACAAATGAATCAAATTAAAAATCCTTGCCACATGCACAACATGCACAATATACACGTACCCTCTATTACTAATTCACCTCAAAAATGACTAAGTTCATCAATGTATATTTTAAAGAAAAATGCACCAAGATCAAAATCCTTTTGACATGCACATCTTTAATATAGGTACAATTAATCTGCAAAAAATCTTCCTAGCAATAAAACTGTAGGAGGAGTTGCGCGTACAAACTATGTACCCTATATGAAAATTCAAAAAAATGACTAAGTTCAACAATGCATATTTTTGACAAAAATGAACCAAATGAAAAATCCTTACCATATGATCATCTTCAATAAAGGTACAAATGATCTGCAAAATAAAAACTTCTAGCCTCAAAACTGTAGGAGGAGTTGCGCGGACAAACTATGTACCCTCTTTGAAAAATCACAAAAAATTTCTAAGTTCAACAATGTATATTTTTGACAAAAATGAACCAAAATCAAAATCCTTTCCACATGCACATCTTCAATTTATGTCATGTATGTACAAATGATCTGCAAAATAAAAACTTTCTGGCATAAAAACTGTGGGAGGAGCTGCACTTACAAACCATCTACCTCCCTCGGATGGAAGACGGATGGACGGACGGACAGGGGTAAAACAATATGCCCCGGACTTTTCGTTGCGGGGCATAAAAAAGATTATCAAAAACAGTAGTCCAAGATCTGTAGACACTTTTGTTTTTTTGTAAATAACTTAAGTTCCAGTTGACCAATCCTCAAGAAATTTTAACACAGTGTTTCTTGACACAAAAGGAAGGCTGTGCCCTCCTGTTTTAAAAAAAAGGGGCCAGAAAGGGCAAATTGTGTGTTTTCACATATTTGGCTGTAGAATATTTATTATTTATTGGATTTTAATGGGGTTTCTTTCAGTGTGTTCCTAATTAAATTTTCTATCAGGGGCATTCCAACGGATTTTACGTGGCATGTATGGTTCATGAGATAAATGGGGCCCAAAGGGGCGATTTTCAAAACTTTCATTTTATTTATTTTTAGTCTGATTTTGATACAGTTTTTTGCAATTGTTTCCTTTTGAAAATAAATATAAAGCTGCACCATCAGATTTTTGACAACATGTTTGTTTTCCGAGCTATGAGGGGTCGAATGGTGATAAAATTGCAGATTACTTAAAATTTCATTTTTCATCAGATTTCGATAGGATTTTTTTCTTTGGGTTTCTCTTGATATAAGTTTTCAGGATTATGTCGATGGATTTGGCGTAGCTCTTACCGTTTCCGAGCTACAAGGGGTCTAAGGGCTGAAATTGCAATTTTCAAAATATGTAAAATCTTTTATTTTTGTATTGGATTTTAATGGGGTTCCTTTCTTAGGATTTCTCTTATGGTATAGTTAAAGTAGTATGTAGACCAATTTGACATACCTCTTACCATTTCCGATATATACAAGGGATTATCAGGGCTAATTTTTATTTTCCATAGTTTGTTTACAGCTAATTACTGGGTCATTTTTAGCTCTTTATTGTGTCCATTCAATTACTGTTTCAAGCTCTTTACTATGTCCTCATTCATTTTGAATCACACTTGTTCAAATTTCAGTGTTCGACATGCTGCAGTCGTATCATGCTGCGCTCGGCGTAGCCCTTTATTCTAGTTTATTTATGTTTTTGCATGAAAGACAGCTTGATAATAAAACTTGTCCAAAAATTTTCCAAAGATTGTAAAATTATAATGAAATTCACCAAAATTGTCTTCACATTAACACAAAGTACAATATTTACTCCCTCTTAATGTTTGACCACCTGCCTGTTTCAATTAATCTATGCAGGTTTCCAGTTATAAATCTACAAAAAGAAATTATATCTTAATTTGACAGAATATTTAAATAATTCTAAGTTGATTTTTAATTAATTGTGGATAATTATAATTTTTATTGTTAGACCTCCATTGATCAGAAATGATTTTTCCTATCCTATTTTTTATAGAGAAAGTAAATTCAAAAAATGTTCAGTTTGTAGAACCAGCAGGAAAATGATGTTCACAGGGCAAACCCCCCTTTCCTATTTTTCATATTTGTACAAAATCATTATTGATTGATTGAATTGGTCAAATTATTTTTTGTCTCAGACTTAATAACATCTGTAGTACTCAAAATGAAACTATCTGGAATTTTCAGTAGCCCCTTTGTGCTGATTTGACATATGCTATTTAACTTTACTGAAAACTATTTAACCCATGAGGGTTGCTAAATAATACATTTAAACATTGACAAAAAATATGAAAAAAATAAAAAGCAAGACAGTATTATTTCGATATGACAACAGTAATCTCCAAGTATAATTTATCATATTTTTGTATCAATAATGAAAAATCTTGTCATTCCTTATTATAAGTTATTGAAATATCCTAAAATAATATTTTCTACACATTGAACCAAGGAACCAATAGTACAATTAGGCATTAACTTTCATCTCAGCATGTTAACACATTTTACTGATTAGAACAGAGATAATTGAACAAATGATGCATAGACTGGATCAGTTCTTCTAGTATTTGTTTATCAGCATGTGGTCATTGGACAGAATCTTAGTTGCTGATAACAACTGAAACACAGAATGATCATTTATATATATGACTGATAGAAACTAAATTTGTAATTTTAACAAGGGCTACACATAGCCATATATCCCTGTCGCTCCAGCAATTTTAAACCCCACATATTTGTGGTAAATTTAAAAGTTAAGAAGGGGCATAACTTCTACAAAAAATTTTGACCAGGACTCATCTTCAAGCTCACTTGAGGTATTCTTCAACTATTTAAAGCTACTGTATAAATATTATCCAATGCCAGTGAGAATTAAATTTGCTAGAATGCTTACAAGTATATTTTGTCAATTTTCAAAGTTAAAAAGGGGCATAACTCCTACAAAAATACTCGAACAGGGCTCATCTTTGAACTTGCTTGAGGCATTCTAGATTTAAAGCTTGGAATACGGGGACGTGCGGCAAATTTGGGTGCTTATTTTACAAGTTCTAGTATTTATTTGATGGTCATTTTTCCCCTTTAATATTTATTAAGGTCTATCATCAACACATCTGGTATTAATTTGGGATGTCTTTTCAATATATTGCGGGAAGATTTATTAAAAAATATCAGTTCTGTTATGAATTAACAAATTTAAGATGCCATATATAAGAATCGCATTTTCCTCTTCGAATCATACAATAAATTTACACTGTACATTAATATTTTTATGGGTGTCATCAGAAGTCCATTATTAGTAGAAGTCAGCAACCAATAATATATAAGTAGACGGCTATGTCCCAAGACTACCGCTGTGATTCAAGCGAGATTTCGTGCGAGAAGACTAAAAATAGTAACTAAAAATTCATAGCCATAAAATAAATGTTGCATGATGGGTACAGTTAATATATGCAAAATCCACAGGGACAATTTATATTCGCAGCGTGTAAGGCTCTACCCCGTCAGTTTTCAGATAAATGTGATAATTGATAACCGATTGATGACAGATGTCTCTATATAAAACTACAAAATAGATACTTATATGTATACAAAATAAACGGTTAAATCAGAAATCAGAAATTGAAATAATAGAAAATATAATAATAATGAAAAAATAAAAAAAACTTTCCAATATAGCAAGTTTTTGTACTATGTAGAGAAAGTAGACAGAATTGCAGAAAGTAATGTATACATGTTCAAACATGAATAAGATTGCATTGTTTCTTCTTTTGTCATTTTGTGAACTTTTTTGCTGATCAAGATACGGCCTCGATATACCGACACTAAAACTATAGCTGGTATGCTAAATATCTCGGAATTACTTTTGGTGAGGTTGTTAAATAACTATAGTTTGTATTAATGCAATAAAATGCGTAACAATGATATATAAAAGAACGAATCCTCGCTATCTACAATGTACTTAGTATAAAATAGTAAGGTCGCAGAGATTGTCTCGACAAAAATACTTTTTTCGTGCCGCATAGCAAACAAGAGTATTATGTTCTCTAAACGCTTTCACGTGAATAATATACAGTTACTGTCTTTTGTTGAGGTAAATGTGCAGTGTTATTGACTTTTGGGGAAACAGATATTCATCGAGCCGCATGGCGAGGTGAATATCTGTTTTCCCAAAAGTCAATAACACTGCATATTTACCGAAACTAAAGACAGTAACTGTTTTATTCTATTATCCGATAAATACATAATAATTCTTTTTATTATGTATTATACTATACACCTAGAAATTTTCTATGGGTGTCGAATTAAAGAGGCTTTGGACATTGCATAAAATAATTGAAATATATACTTTTCAAAAAATATTTTGAGGATAAGTAAAACAATAAATATAACATTATTATTATCTTTACTGTCAGAAATTCACAGATTCTAGCTAACACTGAGTTTTCGGCTTTTTTTTCCATTTTTCCATTGTTCGTCACTGGTGGGAGAATGTGAAGAAGGGAGTGAATTGACATTTTAATGTAACAAGCGAACGTTCTTTAAAGACTTTATTTAAAGAATAATTTTTTTATCCTAAATAATCGATGATTTCTGTCTTTTAAATGAATGCTTGTGTTCTTCCTTTTCACTCCTTGAATCTGTGTAATATGCGACTATTCTGCGCTATGTGTTGTCGACATCCGTCGGGAGATTTTTTTCCCAAAATATTGTGTGAACGGCTTTACCAGTGTTACGTTGACTTGTTTCGTATTTTAAGTGTCTTCCTCTTTGCATATTTGCACCATTTTTGCTGATCTTCTTTTCTTTAGATGAAGCAATTCTGTCTTTAGTGATGCCGATGACGTTGTCACGCGACAATGCTACATAGCAATGTGATTGGACGATATAAATACGGGATTTCCCTTTTTCTAAAAATATGTCGCACGTGACGTTTCCCGCGGTGAATATCCTTTTCATGGAGTGAATATCCTTTTTTATTCATTTTAATGTCAATGCAACTTTACCATTCGTATTTATATATTATAGAATAATGCGAATTATAATATCAGCACATGGTACTAAATACGTGTGGCATTGCTGTGTAATTTCAAATTCTTTTCGATGACCGTTTCTTCTTCTATTATTTTCTCGAAAATCCACATATTACAGTCAATAAATTTAGCGTATAAACTTTTGGGAGGAAAAAAGTTTTAAAATGATTTATTTTTCAATTTGAAATTTCCATATCAATCTTGCTACAAATTTCTTCAAATTATGATAATAATTCGAAATCTTTTTGCATTATTTTCGACGATAAACTTCCATTCAGTTGTGTTCTGCTATTTTTGAAAGAATTCTACCCTGGGTGGGTTGAACAGTGTTGACATTTCTCATTTTCACATGTTCGAACTTAAATGAATAATCGACTGTGATCAATTAACAAGTACTTGTTTTTGTGATAACACTTTTACCCATTATTCCA
>MJUU01047249.1:0-14024 GCA_002080025.1 Modiolus philippinarum | reverse complement strand
TGACGTATATACAATATTTAATAAATCCATAATGTATACGGTAACTTTGTCATACAACAATTGACAAAGCAGAAAAATAATAAAGATTTATTAAATCCCTGAAAAAACATGCACAAATTCCTCCACAAGTTAACTCCGAAAAAAGTTTAATCCAGCATGGCATGATTCTTCCGGGTTGCTGTTTTTACATCCTGATTTATAAAATCACTATTCGTATTATAATTATCCATTATTATTATTTTTTCCTCTGCCTGAAATAACATACCGTAGAAAAATTAGTCTATTATACCGCTTAGTAAACACAAATACAAAAATATATGTCGTTGTTTATCTAACGATGTACATTGTGAGAATGAATGGAAAACTACCAACAGCTTGATCTTGACGTCGTATTGATTTTTGTCGCAGTTTCACTAAGGCGTATCGATTACCTGTTAGGAGTACAAATGTTAAGAAAACGTATTTGTCATTAAAAGTATTTTGTTTTAACAACTTAAAATTGTATTTCCCGATCAAAACAATGAAATATTTTCTTCTCTGGTAAGTTAAGATACAGAAAAGAATATTTATTTTTAGTAGTTAAATCAAGCGTATTTTTTTTAGACCTGAAGTTCTGAAGATATAAGTTCTCTCTCCTTTTTACTAGGAAAATTATACACTATGTAGAAATTACAATTTAAACGACAGTCTTTCGGTATCTGAAAATAAGACTGACTTAAATAAATTACGCTCATTTTCTTATGCCTTCCGCCTATAAAGTATTTCACAATAGAAGATTGATCTTGTTGTGAACAAATATAGTCGTCAAAAATTACGATTTTTTGTTTGTCACCGGCACTGCCGTCAGATACTTCGTCCTTGCAGTCGATGTCTTCAACTTTATCATTAGATAGTTGTAATAAATCTTCCAGAGACACACCTAGTGTTTCCGCTATTTCCTCGAATCTTCGAATTAGTTCCTTGAGGTAATGTTGTTCTAAGTTCTTTGCGTAAAGAATAATTTTGTCGTAATACAATAAGGGTTTAAATAAAAGGTGCATTAGCAAATTTGTTTTACCAACCCCGGACGGGCCCACGACGAGTAAGCGGAAAAAATCACTCGGCATATTTTTCACTCCTTGTATTGTTCTAAAATTATTCGTATTAGACTTTTCTAAAAAATATACGGGAATCGTTGTCATTTTTTATAACCCGAATATTTATTAGATAAAAAATTATGAGTGTATTTCAGGTAGGAGGGTGCATAACCGTTGTGGTAAGTAATAATGTTTGACTTTTATCATAAAAAATCAGGTAAAAAAAATGCTTGCATATGATTTGACCAATCTAAAAAAATAAAAACAAAGGTGTATGGTTTTTACGAAATACTTGATATTCAAGGGGAAATCGTATATGTATATTATCCTTTTAGCAATATATTCGTTATAGAGAGAGTAACTGTTAATGATCTATCAGACTTATTAGAAACATATAGAAATCAAAAGTACAGAACCAGGGATACACGTCAGTGTTATGTAACTTATGAGATGCTTAAACCGCAAGCAACGTAAAAAATGTGAGTGAATTAAGAATCTAGCCCGTTTTACCCCGTCTCAACTGTAGTGAATAACAAATCTTACATGTTTGTTTATTCTCGTTAGTCCCGAAGATAGTAGTTAACTATGGGGGAAAATCTGCGGTTTTCAAAAAACGTTTTTGAAAACCGCAGATTTTCCCCCATTGTCACATTTGTGTAACTACTGGCAGGGTATAATAAAAATGATACAAGCTTTTCTCTGGCAAAGGATGACAGTGATTGTAAGAGAACTTTGCCAGCTTAATTCATGTTTGTTGAGGACCCCGCATCTATGAGCTTAAAGTAGCAATAAATTAAGCTCATACCGGTGCTAGAGGCCGTCTTGAACTACTATGAGGTATTTTTCAACTAAAGTGTTAATATTTTTGGGCACATCTTTAATCCTCTTGCATAGCTCTTTTCTTAGTTGATTTTGTTTTTTCTATTTAAGATCTTATTGGTACATGTAATTTGTTCTCTATCAGTTTTTATACATGTTTTGATTTATGAATTTCCAAATGTTCTCATTCTATTTTATCTCATTTTATCTGAACTGAAGAGACATAAGTTGTTGAAATGGCCACATACAGAAATTTAATTCACAGCAACTCTGTATTTTGTTATTAAGTTTGCACTCTTAAATCTACAAGAAGTAGGACAGAATATTTAAAAGTAATACGATCTGGAACAAACATTTCACCGGAAATATAAATATGATAAAAGTAGTATATGAGCACAGTTCGCTTATGATTTGACGTGGTGGAGCGTGGTGGATCCGGAAGTGCCGTCACCGGAAGTCACGTAGACCGGAAATGACGACACCGAAAGTCACGTGACCGGATCACGAAGTGTTTATGTTGCACATGGGCAACCAGAAGTGGCCATATTTTAGGCCTTTTTTGGCCATATTGACCAGAAATGACGTGTTGGAACAACACGTGACTCCGCAGGGGTGTTGTTAAGCCTAATTATATTACGCATGAGCGACCGAAAGTAGCCATATTTTAGGCCTATTCGGCCATATTGATCGGAAATGAACAACGTCGTGAGCAACAAATAGATAGATCTATATATGGTACGGGTTAAAAAATAATAAAACATTCAATAAAGGAATATCAATTAGATAAAATTATTACAACGTGAAATTGGGACAAAATGGATTGAAGGTGACAGAATACTGAACAATGAAATCGCAGTTCAGTGATTGTAAGAAGATGATCATAATTGTAGAGAGGCTTGGAAGTATGCTACGGATTAGAGATAGTTCGCTACAGTACTGTATAGTAACCCATCGACTGAAGATATCAACGAAATCTGCGTAAAGGATAAACAAAAGACAGTTTGAATAGAGAGGAAGGGGTAATGCAGGCTATAACTGTATAGTTATAGCCAGTCACAAGCCTGGCGAAATGCAGAGTGACCCTTCATGGATTGACAAATAACAAAATACCGAAGTTACTAAATACCGAAGTTACAAAAAATGCCTTGAATCACACAAAATTCCCATTTTGCATTTGTTTTCCTTTCTAAGATAGAGGCAGTAGCAGTAAAAGGCAACTCGACCTAGCACAGCAGCAGCAGCAGCAAAAATAAAATCGACGTAGCGCAGCAGCAGCAGAAACCCTATCACCCTTGCGTAGCAGCAGCAGCAATATAGTGAAATGAGCATGCGAGAACAGACAAAAATGTACTCATGAGTAGCATAAAATATTCGTGAACATAAATATAAACTAGTGCAAACAATAGTAAATCGCGAGTTATCTCGGAGGAAATTAGAAAGATACAAGCAGAGTTATCTCCCTTTGATGAAGGCGAACGTTATAGAAGACACCCTTTTTTAAGATTTTATTTTATTAAACGATCGATGTTCAGCAATGAACGCCGACACACTAGAACTAATCAGTTGATACAATTATGAGTTATATTTCACAAGCAAAGGCATCGACCAAGTGGTATGAAAACAACAAAGTTGATATTACATGTAGTAAGGAAGCCAATAAAAATTTTTCTGAATTCAACAAATTCTTGAATTTGTTTTAACACATTTGAGAATTTGTTTCTGTCATAATGACTTTATTTCATTATAACAAATTCTTTAATTCCTTATAGCAGATTTTAGAACTTGCTATAACAAATTCAATTCTTTAAAACAATCTCGAGAATTTGGTATAAAAAATTCGGGAATTCGTTATAACGGATTGTTAAACTAAGGCACACCAAAGTCTTATCAAAGTTAACATATGTGTTATGGTCTCATGTTAATTTTCTCCACATCCTTTCGTAAAATATATATTAAGAATTTTGAAATCTCTTCTGGATACTGTGCTTCTGTTTTGATTTTCTAGTTTTTCTCGCTCAAATACCCTTATTTCAATCATTATCGAGATAAATAGTCTCTCATTGAAAGCAACAATCCCGGCTACAAGAAAGCGAGCCCGAAAGACCTTGAAAACAAGAAACATAGTAGCTTACATTTTAAACCTGACATCTTTTTGAAAACCCAAAATCCCTGTTGCATTAAAACCTTGCAGTGTATGTTTTACGACCAAGATCTCTACTTATTTTAACCATTCGTGACGCGACATACAACCTAGTGTCAAAACCTTCAGATTAAATCACTGTGTAAGATTTTCTTGGTTTCATCGTACTGAGAGCGTTGCCGAGTAAGAACATAAAAGATAAAAGAACGAATAGGGTAGTACAAAATGTAGGAACGTTTATTCCAACATCTAAATCAGTGATAGATTGCATACACATGCTTATTACTGGAGCTCAACTAAGGATATTTTATATACATGTTGTACAGTCAAAAATTAAAACATCTTTTCCCAAAAAGTAAAAAAAGGGGGTCAATATTTATGTATTCTTGAAAATCAATGACAAGTTCCTGTAAAGGGGCGTTAGACTCCCGACCCCCGACCCCCCACACCAAAGCGTATTATCGTCTTTTCCTGCGATAATTTCATCCTGCAGAGCACTTCCACAAAAGTCATATCCGGTTGACCCGAACAGGGCGAACTTATCAAGTGGTTGACGTGGAGTTATCAAGGAAGTTCCGTCAACGCGGTTGACAAGCAATATCCTTGTTTATCCGTTTCGCTAGAAATAAATCCCAATAAGATAAAGAATGTATTACATTTTCTGTTTTCAATTTTGTAAATAAACTACCGTCATCTATATCCAAAAATACAAACAAGACGTTCGAAAAAACTACGGAAACTAGATCGCTGATAACTTTAGCAGAGCCACCATTTTGTTTACATTGTGACGTCATAAAAGTGCCTAGGAACTGGGAGATAAATGTAAACAATGGAGAGGTTCTGCAATGAAAAACCGACTTTATTTCTATTTGCTAACATTTCTTAATTCTACAACGTTAGCCGACAAAAAATATTGTGCATTTATAAAATAACTACAAAACATATCTCATTTTGTAAAAAAGGGAATGGACCTCCCGCGGAACTTTGGGAGAATATAACACAATTCCTAATAAACTATGTATAGAAAAAAAAAGAAATAAAAGACGATAAAGAAGTGATCTGAATTTTGAAAGCTGGAATTTTGTTAACTTTATATCATCCCGCTCACCAGAATATGAAGCTTGGGGCTCGTTCGCTGCGTTCACTCGCCTCTGTGCTTCATATTCTGATTCTATTCTGGGTAACGGGATATACAGATGTCAAAATCCACAAATCTTCCCGAATTATGCACCGAGAAAGACATACACACGGAGAAATGAATTGAAGTTAATATTCTGCCAAAACAGACTCGCAAATACCTGAATTATGTTTCATAGTTACCATCGGAAGTGTGAGCGATGTAAGTTTAGCTTTTCATGTAAAACGGAGAAAAAAAGGTGAGCTGCAAAAGTAGAATACGGGACTTTCGAGATAGGAGCTCTCGTGTAATTGAAGCTGAAACAATCACCTCAAATACCAGTGAGACGGAGTGACTGGATTCTTGACTTATTGAAATAAATATATATCACATAAAACGCAAAATATTTATGAAATTGAAGCGTACATTTTTAATTGTTTCTACATGCTAATTCTTTAATTAACCTGAAGTGCTACAACAGATTCAATATAAACCACCCTTAGCTCTACAGTGTTAATTAATTAGTGATTTCCTCTCATTGTGTTGATGAATTGATTTTTTTTTTTCGAATAGTTTCAGAAATCTATTTCGGTTTGAACACGAATCAAAAGTCCCGTATATAGAATAGAATAGAATAGAATAGAATATTTTATTTGTCCAAATCATGGGCCCTATATAGGGCATACATAACATATATATATATATATATATATTAAACATTTGACAAAAATAATCAATTAAATAGTACATGTAATTGAAGTGAAGAATAGGAGAAACATAAGAGAAAGATAGAATATAAGATACAATATATATGATAAAAAGCATAAAAATACACCTACACTTGGCTACTGGATAATACATTTTTACGCAATTCAAAACATTTTTGAGTATAAACTGATAATTTATGGCATATGTGTTCATCTTCGCAAGAAAGTAACCATATCAGTTGACCAGTGCTATCAAGATTTTTAAAGTTTTTACAATGTATCTCAATTTCTTTAAATAAACAATCCCTGAAAACCTTATATAATGGACATAATATGAGAAAATGATTTTCATCTTCCACATATTGGTTATCACACAATTTACAGTATCTTTTTGATTTATCAATGTTTTTGTATCTGTCTTTTTCAATCGCAAGATCATGTGCACTTATTCTTAGTTTGGTAACACATCTTCTTAATGGAAATGATTTAACATAATTTAGATAAGGCTCCCTTTTAAATATATTTTTAAATTTGCAATATGTTCTTAACTTTCCACATTGTTCTTCTCCATTCACAAGTAAATTCTTTCTCCAATATGATTTAAATCTATTTATTAGAGCACATCGGACATTATCAATATTGAAATCATCAATTTTTATTTTTAATTGCTCTAATGTATGATGCAAAAAATTGAACCAGGAATTAATATTTTTGCTACTAAGTTTTTTGCTCTCAAGTAAAGCTTGTTGTAACAAATGACCTTCCTCGAGCAATAAAATTCTTTGTAAATACTTTAAAATGGAGCATATGATATCAATATGAAATGGAAATCTTCCTAGTTCTCCTATGACAGCAATATTTGATGACTTGTTATTAACTCCTAAAATATACTTATAGAATTTAATACACATGTTATTATACTCGTATTTTTCATATTTTTTCTCAATAGTATCACTTGCACCGATTTTATTAGTACCCCAAATATCTGATCCATACAGCAAAATAGGTTTTATAGTATGATCAAAAATGTGCAAACAGGTATCAATTTTCGGAGGAGCATCTCCGAATATGCTCTTAAGTTTAAAGACAGCCTTTAATGCCCTTTGATACAGGTCCTTTCTTGCCGAAGAGAAACTGCCAGAGGCTGAAAATACAATACCTAAATACTTATGATTCTGAACATTTTCAAGTGTTGTACCGTTTAATTCAAATTTGTGCTTTATTACTCTCCCATTTTTATTAAAAATCACGATTTTTGACTTATTGATATTAATTTGTAAACACCATTCATTACAATAATTTTCTATCTTATTTAAACAATTTATGATATATATATATGATTCCAAATTTATGATATATATATATGATTCCAAATGCCAACAGTGATGGAAATCATCTTTTTTAAACCTGTTGACATCGGAAAATCCTGCTAGGTTTACGGCTGGATTTGAACCCTCTATGTCCAGCGCCCTAGACCACTCAGCCACCAAGGCTATATTGAAATATAACTTTCGGACTTTATTCAGTTTCTGAGTGAGTCGGCTGCGTTTACACATCGATAAACTCCTCCAAGATTACTTTTATTCCTATAATAACGAATTCTGCAATAGTTATAACGAAATCTTTAACGAAATCTTTAATTTGTTATAACGAATTAAATTCTTATAACCATTTCAAAAATCTATTATGACGAATTCAAAAAAAAAAATGATAGGTCCTATCCTTCCGTATTTTGTTCTGCAGATGTCCATTTCGACAGCTTATGTCTCTTTAATGTGGATATCAATCAATCAACATAGGACCAAACGATTGAAATATCCCTTGGTTGTTTTTTGACCTACAATCAAGGTGAATAACAATTCTAATGCAACATGAATGTAACAGTAGATTTCATTGGTCAAAAGTGACCGTCAAATACTCTATCAACATGCCTTGGACAGAGAAGGTTCCGCGTTTTGCCGCCATTTGGTAGCTTTTTGAAAATCCAAAACAACAAAACTTTTGTATCTCGTTAATAAAGCAAAACTAAACATATTTGTATCGTTAAAACACCTTTTAATCGCATTTACTTACAATTTGAAGCGTACAGCAAACCAAAAAATGTCCTCCGCTTGTGAAAATGCATTTAGAGTGAAGCTCTGACGTTGTGTTGTTATGACGACGTTCAGCACAAAAGATTCTAACGTCGTTTGGCGGAATTTTTATTTTTTGCCTTTTTTAACAAAAATACGACAAAAATATTGTTTTATTGCATTAGAATCGCAATAACAGTACATTATTTTAATATCCAAGGGCGTCAATCTTGATTTGACGGTCAAAAATATCCGTTTACAGGCTCCGCTGCGCGTCGCCTGTAAACTGCATTTTTGACCGTCAAATCTACGATTGACGCCCTCGGATATTAAAATAATGTACAGTTATTGCTTAAATCTGTGAAGTTCTGGCTGACTTTGGGGTACAAAAAAATTTTACGTTTCTGAAGACTAGTATCTTCTCGACAACTTATGTCATTTCAGTGAAGTTCGGAATCACCTCTTGGGGGAGGGGGTTATATATTTGGAAGACGAACAAATATCTAGGCCAAATTGTATTACATCTATAGAATATTATTTTTACACTTCCTTTCAATATACACTTCCCTGTTTTGTCTTGATTAAAACAGGACTACTTGACATATAAAAAAGTATTTAATGTTTTGAAATTTTAATTGCAGATGATATAAAGCTTACCTGCACAAACAGTATTAAATAAAATCACAATCCATGCAATTAGATGAAAGGAGGCCATTTTTACAGTTTTGTACTATAGGCAACCAGGAAGTTTATAGTATTCTCTAACCTACGAAAGCCGGAAGGGGACTTCCGATTTCCGACTTCTTACGTCTAACTTCTTACTTCTTACTTCTAACTTCTTACTTCTTACTTCGATGTTGCAATCCGGAAAGGTAGCCTTTCCGGATTGCAACATCGACTTCGGTATTTAATTTTGTCAGTTTTGTTAGGACTGAAAGTTTTATAGTTTATGACCTGTCACGAAATCAATAAATATTGATTGATAGCTTAAATGGTGTTAGACCTTCTACTAGCAATATTTGAACATTAATTCAAGACGATACAAATCAATCTGGGAACAGAGAAACGCTGGGGAGGGAGTAATTTTGAATACCACTGGATAAAGGGGTTGAGGGGCAGGGTTAGCCTTACCTCTGGTTACCTACTTCTTGGGCGTGAAAGGTCCTGTATTTTTGTATTATCTGGGTCCTGAAGAACCCATCGTGCATGTCATCAATCTTATAAATTTGTGGCTTTCACGTTAAAAATTCTATGAATTCTATGAATCACGCATCACGCCTTTTATAAAGGGGTATTTTTCACGATTCCCGCTCCAAAAAAAAAAGGCCCGGACACCTTCAAGACCACATTTTATGTCTTAGAAAACAGCAGTTAAGGGTGTGCATTTTGAAATATAAACTAATTCCATTGACAGAAAACTTCATATATGGGAAATCGTGTTCAATTTTGCAATAGTCCTTGGAAGATAAATTCTTGCAATCGGAAAAGATTGATTTGGTTTTTGTTCATCCTCTTTTTATACACCCCTTCGAGACGATATAGGTTGTATGGTGGAATTTAGTTCATTAAGGTAAGAGTGATAAGATTTGGAGGAAAATTTTATCACCCAGTCCAGAAAATCAAGGAAGTGGATGCATGGATACATACACATTTGCTGGATTTTAACTCAGAGCAGTGTCAATACATCCTTAAATCTTCCGCTTGTAGAATATTATGACTTGCAATTGTTTATTATAAAGGGATGAACAATACAGTTCTAATGATCAGAGTTTGGAGCTCATTCCCTCGTTCAGATGTTGTTATATAAATATATTTCAAAATATGTCCATCTTCTAGTACTTTTTACTTCTAACTTCTTACTTCAAACTTCTAACTTCTTACTTCTTACTTCTAACTTCTTACTTCTAACTTCTAACTTCTTACTTCTTACTTCTTACTTTTAACTTCTTACTTCTAACTTCTAACTTCTTACGTCTTACTTCTAACTTCTTACTTCTTACTTCTAACTTCTTACTTATAACTTCTTACTTCTAACTTCTAACTTCTTACTTCTTACTTCTTACTTCTAACTTCTTACTTCTTACTTCTTACTTCTAACTTCTTCCTTCTTACTTCTAACTTCTTACTTCTTACTTCTTACTTCTAACTTCTTACTTCTAACTTCTTTCTTCTAACTTCTTACATCTTACTTCTAACTTCTTACTTCTATTTCTAACTTCTTACTTCTTACTTCTAACTTCTAACTTCTTACTTCTAACTTCTCACTTCTAACTTCTTACTTCTAACTTCTTACTTCTAACTTCTAACTTCTTACTTCTTACTTCTTACTTCTAACTTCATACTTCTTACTTCTTACTTCTTACTTCTTACTTCTAACTTCTTACTTCTTACTTCGATGTTGCAATCCGGAAAGGCTACGCTGACTTCCGTATTAATAGTGTCAATGTTAGGACTGAAGTTTTATTATATTATTCCTCTAGTTTATGACTAATACAATGTATGCAAAGGCAACAAAAAGTGATTGATGGATCGAATGGCGTTGAACGTCTTTATTTCAAGGTGTGCATTAACCTTGAACACATAGATTCATTTTCAGTTTGTTTTGGATACATGCAGGTTCCAGGTTTCATGGATAATATCCTTTTAGAGAAGAGTACTGAAAGTACCTCACATTCATTTTAGAATTTTTCAAAAATCAGCATTAAAATCTACCCCTCCTGGAATACTAGGCAAGTAAAGGGATGCAACATAAATTTTAAGGATGAGAGTTGGGTGTTCATTCCCTGCTCTAAATACTCAGTGTCGTATATCTTTCAAAATATTTCTAACATCTTGCTTCTTACTTCTAACTTCTTACTTCTAACTTCTTACTTCTACATTCTAACTTCTTACTTCTAACTTCTTACTTCTAACTTCTTACTTCTTACTTCTAACTTCTTAATTCTAACTTCTTACTTCTTACTTCTTACTTCTAACTTCTTACTTCTTACTTCGATGTTGCAATCCGGAAAGGTAGCCTTTCCGGGCTGCAACACTGACTTCGGTATTAATATTGTCAATGTTCGGACTGAGGTTTCATTATATTATCCCTCTAGTTTATAAGTAATTGCAAAAGCAATAAAAATTAATTGATGGATCGAATGGCGTTTAACGTCCTAATTTCAACATTTCAGCCAAAATCCAAGACGATAACAGGTTGATCAAGACTTCAGGGTCAGCCTCGCATCCCGTTAACCTACATACTACGGGACTGTTGCAAGAATTCTTTAACGTGAACGGTCTTGTATTTTTGTATGTAATAAGCGATGTGTTTTATTTGCATTATGTCTAATACAAGCAGTGGGTAAAGGTTTGCATTTAGAAATATAAACTTATTCATTTTTCAATAACAAATTGTAGATACAGAAAATCGTGTTCAACTTGCATTGGCCCCAACTCTATAATCCCGAAAAAGAGTTTTAATTAATCTTTTTTTTTGCTCACCTGACCCGTCCGTCCGTTGATTGTTCACCATTTGATCATCTCCTCTGAAACCAATTAAACAATTCAAGCAAACTTTACAGGAATAATCGGTATTGAAGGCGATTAACAACAACAGCTCATTCCGTTCTGATCCAGCACAAAACATACCTGCCAGCGAGGAACAGTGGACCCTATTGGAAAAAACATCATTTTCATCATCTGCTCAGAACTTATGGAAGTAAATTCAACCAAACTGTACTGGAATGATGTCGTATGGATATATGGAAGTTCCTTTACAAATGTACAAGGCTTGCACATTTCGTTCCTATCTGACAAAAAACATGGCAGCCTGTGCGGAACATATTCATGCAAAGAAACCAATACACCTCTTAAATCAAAAGCCCCCCCCTAACTTGCCACGATTAAGACAGAACGTTGCCATGGAAACATAAATTTTCTGTACAATTACCCCCCCCCCCCCCCAGCGTTTTCCATTTCCCAGATTGATTTTGCATTCAAAAATCTGTTCTCGTCTTGAATTAAAGTTGAAATATTTCGCTAGTTGGACGTTAGTCACCGTTTAATCGGTTGGTCAATTTGTCTTGCTTTCGAAAAGTCCTATTAGACATGTTACGAAAGAGGTATATGAATACGCTTATGCCGATGAATATGTTGAAGTATAACATAACAGTGTGGGATAGTCTCAAAATAATCAATTCAGTAAATAAAAAGCAGAATTCATGCGTTTCAGGAAATTTAAATTCTCAGTAAATAGGAAATGTCCGTCAACCAAGTTCAAATTTTATCTTCAATTTTCACACGCTATCTCATTACGTAATACATTTCCCTGCTTTAATTTTCGAATTACACACTAGAACGAAACAAGACGACACTCTTGACATTCCTTTATTTCAGTTATTTGTACTTTCCTTTTTCGCCGCGGGGATATTGACGTGCCTGGTGTCTTTTTTATTTAGAATTGTTGAACTAATTGAATAGATTTTGATTTTTTTTTCTTCAATATTACACAGTCTCTTCCAAAGTCAAACCCTTGTCCGGGACTCGTAATAAAAAAGACATACTAGTATTGCTGGACCATGTTTGGTGACTCTATCTTTTTTATCCAAAAAATTTAGTATGAAGCCATTGTGTAAGCGACTACAATATATAGAAGAATAATTTTTGTATTTTATTCATGTATAGGGGCAGTCAATAACCCGAAGCACATGTGATTAAAAAATATAGCTGCAAAACCATTACATATAGGCATAGGCGATTAATTTGTATAAGACACATTAATTTCCATTGTGAATTCGACTACCTATAATTCTTATCATTTCATGTCTTGTGTGTTTCCTTATTCAGAAAAAGGTTAAAAACAATTACCAAAAGACGTATATTTCACTCCTGCCTTTAAAACTATCTTAATAATATTTTTTCTTAATGGATCTGTCGAAGATTTACAATTTGACCAAGTGCTCTCGTGCACGTGTAATTCGGATCCGTTTAAAGTATATCTTGATATATTTTTATTTAAAATTTTTGGATATTTATTTACAACCAAGTAATTTTTTCATTGAATTATATAGATTATATGTAATTAAGAAAGTTTTCAAAAAGATATTAACAATGAAAGGGTATGGATTAAATGCTCATGAGACATAATCTCTACAAATACATGATTAAACCAAGGAATGGAGCAACTCTTTTATTGTTGTTTCCATATGTTGGACTATACATTGATTTTCATTATTAATTGGCTCCTGATCGTGTCAGGTCAATATAACTGATTGAAAGTATGCTTAAGTTACAAGAAGTTGATTGACAAAAGACGGAGTCGCAGCAAGCTTTCAAACAAGAAATACCATTTAAAACTATCACAATAACACAATTTATTTGGTAACAAGTGAAAATTAAAATAAAAAGATTAACGGGTAACCAGACATACTATCTACTCGAGCCGACCGTACATCAGACAACTGTTTCATTCTTCAGTGTGTGATTCTCGTTAAGGGTAATGGCAGTAGTAGAACACGCTAGTTCAGATCCATAGGCCCAATGTTAAAGGTCTGCGATTTTTCCCTTCAAATTCCGGGTCCGGAGATCGTTTCCGTTCCGGAACCGAGAAGTGTCTGCTATATTTAGTATGTCGCTGACCTTTGGTCTCTCAACACCTATGTCTTGCTTTAAGCTTTGGTCTCACTGGTCCATTCAAGGTTCCTTTATTAGTCTCGCCCTACATCAATTCAGGATTCTTTTATTAGTCTCGCCCTATCTCCATTCAAGGTTCTTTAATTAGTCTCGCCCTATCTCCGTTCAGGGCTCTTTTATTAGTCTCGCCCTACCACCATTCAAGGTTCTGTTATTAGTCTCGCCCTACCTCCATTCAAGGTTCTTTTATTAGTCTCGCCCTACCTCCATTCAAGGTTCTTTTATTAGTCTCGCCCTACCTCATTTCAAGGTTCTTTTATTAGTCTTATCTTTGATCTCATGCTAACTCTAACCTTTCACCTTACACTTATCTTTGCACTAACCCTATTTTTTTTTCTTTTTTGTTATGTAATGTTGTACCATGATTTACCTTAACCCCTAACCTTAACTTTTATTTTGACCCTGGTCATTGTGTGCTAT
>MJUU01047248.1:3172-19596 GCA_002080025.1 Modiolus philippinarum | reverse complement strand
CACTCTCTTTTAAATTTTTACTAGCCTTGAGGATTCTACGCTTTGTCATAGGGTCACGGAGGCGGACAATAATTTGTCGTGGTTTCACTGTACCATTTTGTAAACGAATGGTTTTGCCGACTCGGTGCGAACGTATTATGTCACCAGTATGGAAGTTATCATCAATGGACTGTATTGTTTCGGTAACTATATTTGTGGTATCTTCTCCGGTAGTTTCTCGAATGCCACTAAATCGTATGAGTTCTCGGCGGCTATATTGCTCCAGGGAATCGACATCTGCTTTGAGTTTTGAGTTTTCCATTTTAAGTGACTCAATTTCTTGACGCAGTGGGAGAATAGCATCTCTTATACATGTTTCCATTTCCTCTTTAATAATAGATCGAATAACATTTGAAAATTCGTCTTTTAGGGCATGCTTTAGCTCAGCTACAATAGTGGTCAGATCATCATGTTGAAGTGCAAAGGTAGTTGGAGGTTGTGGGTTGTGTACACCATCGTGTATAATGTCAGTGTTTGCATGTTCAGATAGTGGTAATGCCATTGTGTTTTGTTTTTTTATGTCCATTCGTTCTGGAGGGGAGGGTTTGCTCTCTCTGCGAATGCGCGACGATTCAGAAGTACTTTTGTGTTGGTTCTGCATTGATCAGATAAGAGTCTATAAGTTTGTTTTTTTTTAAATGACAAACAATGTAAACAAAGTACACAAACCCAATAGACCTATTTAGTTTGAGTTGTACTCACTAGTCCAAGAACACACAATCCAAGATTTTGCGAGAACATCACATATTAATCAGTTTCCTATCCATTTCAGTAACAAAAACGATGCTAAGCTACATTTGTGCGAAATCCCTCTATACAAAGTGTCTAAAAAGTCATTTTTCCGTAAATTTTCACAGAAAATCTTTCTCGAAGAAAAACAACAAACATTCCCACAAGCATGTGCAAATTCCAGGAATGTTAACGAGCATGTGTAGAAACGAACTTTGGTTTTAAAAACATCAAAATGGCGACCGTTGCTATGGGAACAGAAAATGGCGGGAAATTTTTTAATTGCTCAAAAATGACTGAAATTTGACAGGAAGGCTACTTAGCATGTGTAGATAGGAGTTTTGGTCTTTAAAGTATCAAAATGGCGACCGTTGCCATCGAAACAGCAAAGTGGCGGGGAAATTTCAAATTCCTTCGGATATGATGAAAAATGGAAATAATCTTGAAATAAGGTGAGAAAAGGGAAAATAATAATAAATTAACACAGTAAAAGTGCTAAAAAGGGAAAAATAAGTTTGATAAAATTAATAAAATAGAGAGATAAAATAGATAGTAGTGAAAATTGTAAATAATGTACAAAATGGGATAAGAAAAGGGGAAATAATGATAGAATAAAACTTGAGAATTGTGGGAACAGAGAATTCACCCTAGAACAACAATAGCGGTCTCCCCCTTCTTAACAAGTAACGCAGACGTGATAGAAATACTGCCCGAACAAGCCATTTCTAATTTCCGTATAATAGAGATCACTCCTAGAAATTTTGAACAAGAAAATATGAGAAATGTCAACTCATTCATTTAGTCAACGCCATCCAAAATATATCTTTATACAGCATAGTAGGTCATTCCGGTCAAAACGGTTGCCAATTGGAAAAATACAAACTACTTCCGGTCCCGCATGCGCGCTCCTTTATCTTACCATAGGACTCCTGCGGGGTCACGTGTCGAAATATCATACAATATATCACAAAATTTTAATTTGTAGATGAAGTTTTTGTACTTATGATTAACAGTAGGCAAGAAAGTATCCACTTACGGTTTGACATGTGTTACCTACAACTTCCTGTTCCAGTCAAGTGAAGACCGTATACAGTCGTATGACTGTTTTAGTTTGGTATTTGTGCTACAAGCACATCCGGTGACATCACTTCCGGTTTTTGTTCTAGTGACGACAAAATTTTTTGAGGGGAGGACGGCAATGTTGTCAGCTTTGAATGCTTGTAGATCTCTTAAAAGCCTGGTTTGCAATACTGATCTTTTTACATTTTGAACATATCGTATAAAGGTATATATTTAAGTGAAAAAAATAAATTTTAAATTCGTAAGTTTTTCTGAATGTCACTTTTTATGTCCCTCCAGGGGGCAAAAAGTTATAAAAAATCTTACCTCAATCTGCACAAAATTGGGAATATTACCAAAAATAATTGACAGAAGTGGATATATTTTTAGAAATACCCTTAAAACAACAAAGACTTATAATCCAAACACTCTTTTTACAAAAACAATTTGTTTTTTATATGGTCAAAAGGGGGGTAAATGGGAATTCGGACTATTATTCAGGGGAAGGTAACTTTGACCCCATTTATCTCAGAAATACACATGGAAAGGTGGTCCAATATTTATACCAAAGAAAGAGTATATATTCAACAGTAATATATTTGAAAAATAGCCATTTTGAATTAGGAATTGTTTTTGGGGTCAGGTGTCCTCACTAACCTTAGGGACAACCGATACACCCGATTCTGCTTCATACGTTGACATTTTATTATACATTGACGAACATGGACGTCTGAAATCTAGATTATATGACAAACGTGATGAATTTGACTTCCCAGTTAAGAACTTTCCCTTTATCTGCAGCAATATACCTACATCCCCAGCATATGGAGTATATATATTTCACAGTTAATTCGTTACTGTAGAGCGTGCAGTACATACAGTGACTTTGTGGAAAGAGCAAAAGCACCGTCACAAAAACTGCTGAGTCAGGGATATGTTCAGCCGTTGTTACTTTCGTCCCTTCAGAAATTCTATGGCCGTCACCACGACATCATAGATAGATATGAAATGTCGGTGTCACAAATATTAACTGACATTTTCAGCTAGATTCACGTCTTCTCGGATTTGACATTACCGGTTTTGACTTTACCCTAGATTGACCCACTGACAGTGTGACGGGTGCTGTATACAGAGCAGGACATGCTTACTCTTCCGGAGCACCTGATGTCACTGTTTTTTGAGAGTTCACACTGTTAGTGCTTTAGTTTTTGTGGGCATGTGGTGTCTTTGGTCTTCCGTCTTCTGGTGTTCTTGCTTTTGCCTTGTCTCTGGACTTTGATTTATGTAATCTTGTGCTTTGTTCCTTCTTTATTCTATTGTCGTTGTTCTGTTAGCTCTTTGTGCTACCATAAATTTGGAACACAAAAGTCAATTTGGTATCCATTCACAAATTACAAACAAATGATAACAGTAAACACCTACAATGGTCGAAGATTACAATCATATGCCACAATGTGCAAGAAAACAACACTAGAAAAACACAAATAGAGGACAAGAGACAAACGTATATGTTATGGGGAAGACGAGCAAGATATGTCCAACGGGTTGACAGTCAATAAAATTTCAATATTTTAAAACGAATATGTATTGGGGCATATGTCAGAGATATGGCGTTCGAAAGGGTATTAAGGCAAAAGCCATTTTTAGCGTTAGGACAATTTTTTTAAAGAAAAAAGAAGAATCAGAAATGTTTTACTTAAAAAAATTCAAGAAACCCACGCGTCCGAAAGAATTTGAGATGTAAAGTTTTTTACCAGTTTTGCAACAAAAGTTGAGGTAAAATGGCATGTTTGGTACCTCCGCACAGTGTTTTATATTACAAATTATATATTATATATTAGTTGCGAATTCAATGACGAATTTCTATATTATTTGATTCTAATGCTGCTGATGTCAGTCTACTCCTTGAAACACGTTTACATCATAACACAATTTACTGTTCATTATGCAACTTTAGTATTTTTGTATTTTTGAAAACCATTGGATCGATGCCACTGGTGGTAGACCAATGGTCGCCGAGGTTATACACTAGTCCAATAGTCAGGCTTGTCTGACATTAAAATTTATTTTGCGTTTTTGAAAAAAAAATACTGTTTTTATCTTTAAAAATACAACGGCTTCATTCCGTGCATGGCACTTGGTAGTACTATATTTGGCATTTTATTTTGGTATTTTTGGTAAGGAGTACCCCTTTTCTGACTTATTTTGGATTATGAATTTCCATATTATTTGGTGCAAATGCTTCTCCGTGGAACACGTGTACAGCATAACAAAATTTACTGTTTATTATGTAACTTTGGTATTTTTGTATTTTTAGTCTTGTGGTTTATCTCAAATTATAAGGAGTACATACGCATTGGAAAGAAGTAATATAGGGTTGGAGAATTTGTCCCGAGGAGAATTTTACATTGCACCAGCTTGCGAGTCCAATATATATATTCAGTAAGAGATAATATTCCCAATATTTTGGATGGTAAATCTAAAAATTTCTTTTAAAAATTGGATTTTTACTGCAAAGGACATTATATGAAGTTAAGGTTACATGGATATCTGCACTTGAGATCTAAATATATTCACATAAATTCAGTTGTTATTGTTAAAGTTGGTTTGTGTTTTTGAATGAGTAAGCGTCCCTGTGGTATTCATTAAGACAATTAAACGAGTTAAAGATTTTAAAAAAGATAAAAAAAATGACATTTTTATGCAAATTTTATCATGATGCAGAACATCTATGTCTCCCACTGATTATTAAACTTGAAAAATAACAGTGTTGTGAAATAATGCAAATGTATTTGATTCTGGTCAATATTTTCTGTTTATGTTAGGCAACGTGAAGAATAAGAAAACCCCAAATTCATTATATCAGCCATGTTTATATACCTAAGATTACACTTGATGCAAATAATTATAATAATTATCAGTTTGTAGGATAAAATTATTTAGTTATAAATTAAACTCATTACAGTCAGTTGTCTGGATAAGTTTCTTTTCATGGAAAGTCACCGTCTAACACACATGAAATATGGATATTTGATATATATGTCCTGTCTAAACTCCATTTAAATATAACTATCACGTCACAAACTATTTCTTTCCTAATGCTGCAATATAAAATATTCTCTGAGAAAACCAGGAATTTCATTGAAATAACAAGTCGAATTATTAATAAAACTCACTAAGTTATAAGAGAGAATAGGTTAAACAATGATTTGCCATGTTTTATGGACTATAAATCCCAGGACGTTGCCTAGCGGTTTATAGTACGTTTACAAACATGGCAAATCATTGTTTGGCAAACTTTAAACATAATCATTCCTCCAAGATATTTTAAAGGACATTTTCAAAATCAATTATGACTTGATTAAATTCAATCATTTATGTTATCAAGTATGACCAATTGAACTAATATTACAGAAAGTCTTTAACATTTCACTTCACAATTTTCCCCACGTAGTATTACTTGTATATCCAGATACAAATGAAGGTTGTATTATGCACCATTAAGAGTTGAATGAGCAAGTATATGAAAGAATATGATATCCCCCTTCTTCGTGAATAAGGAAATTATCATATTCTTACAATTTAAGAATTATGACAAAGTGGTAAACAATACCAAATGTATTTAATCTTTATTAGTACTTGATTAGTAGATCAGCATTTTGTCATGCCGTGTTTAACCAAGATTGCATAAATTAGATATATTGGAAGTGACCTTTTGTCCTACTCATGTGAAAATTAAGATCTGTGCATCTACATGCCACAGCTTGTTCGATATGCACGAGTATGTAGTGATACTTCTGACTTCAACAACCGAAATCTCTGTTTGATTGAAAACCTTTTGCTTCAACGGTTTAGATATCATAAATTTGTAAAAACAATTTCTTAATTTTATTATAGATACATTGACTTATTTGGGAAATTTGGTTCTACATGCAGGGCTATTATACAACAGGGCATTTCACATCCAAACTTCTATGGCATTATTATTATATTTTTATTTTGTGCTTATTATCTTTTAATTGTGGCTTACTATTGCGATTCTTATTTTGTTTATTACATTACATTTTGGTCATTGCAAAACACATATTTTCAGTCGTTTTATTCGGCACTAGCCCGGTTGGTTTCCGCTGTAGGTCTGGAACTCGAACAGTTTATCCGTTATCTCTACGGTAAAAGTCCGTTTTGACCAATTTCATCTACCGTAAATGAACGGATGCGAGACTGGCAAACTATACAAATCACGTATATACAACGCATGAAAACCGAACAAAACGTAAACCTTTCGTATATTCACCGGAAATTTTGTGCGGTATATGTCCGTTCCCAGTTTTGAACATGTTCAAAATTTTTCGTCGTACAAAAAACGGACATCACCGTACTTGTACCGTATTCACCAGATAAAGAACGGACGACAACGTATATGAACGAAGACGAACGGATATAATTGATTTCCATACGTTCGGCATTCGTTTGGGTTATACGTTGCAGTGTAAAGAAAGCCGCTCTTAAACCTACACCGTATAACACAATCGTATGAGTAACGGATGAAAATCATTTTGTACGGTGGTATATATTTTTGTTACGAGTTCACGAATTTAAACGAAAACGCTGACTAAAACCGGAGCTATACAGTAATTAAACTCTACATGCACAGTCCTGGCACCGAATAAACCGAACTCGCAACGAACTGACACCGGAACCCTACCAGACGAGCACCAAATAAAACGCATTTATAAGGGTATCATAACGGACGAGTATCGAATAAAACGGCTTGCTAACGAAAACGTACCGTACAAGCACCAAGTGAAGACGAATTGATAGGTACTATGTAAAACTAAAAGAAAGAATATGCTTGTGTCTCTTGACCGTTCATCAACTTACTTTACACAGATAATCATTACGGTGTGTGTGACTAATTGAATTCATTTTCCCAAAACGTCATCGAACAGAAAGGCAAGAGAATTACCTAAGAAAAGAATTGTCGGGTTACAGGTAACTTTCTTACGACGCAAGGCAAAATGCCAGTGAAAATACACTGCACGGTTTAAAATTGTACAGTCTCTATAGTAGCGGATGCTCCCATATGAAAATAACGTTTTTAAATGATAAGAAAAACGGATTTTTTTATGTTTGGGTATATGTCAGAATGTTACAATATAAATACAGATTAACAAACACTGCATCGCTCTTGCAATTAATAAATTAAATAAGCAACTTTTTAAAAAAGTGGTATAAAACACTTTCTTTTGGATAACCATGTAATAAGCAACCGTTTTAAATTCGTATTAAGCCAAATAACAATGGTAAAAGTAGGCCACATTTAAAAAAGTAAAAAAGGACAAAATCAGAAGAAAGGAACAGAAAGTATGGCCCAAATTATCTGCCTTTGAGTTAACCAGATAAATCATGGGTTCAAGTTTCTTTTGTTATAGCAAGACCATCATTTTGTTTTCCGTCTGGTTGCCCCATAGCTTAAGCGATAAATTCGGACATATGGGCCTATATTTCTGTGCTTTTCTTGTGATTTTTAGCTGTATTTTCTTTTTTCTATATCTTATATTTTGCGCTTCTCATCTTTTTAATTTTTGATACTATTACGATGCTTTTTTGTTTATCATATGTTTATTCTGGACATTGCACAGCATATATTTTTATAAATTTGTTTAATGTGGTGCTCGTCCGGTTGGTTTCCGTTGTAAGTCCGGAACTCGAACATTTTTAAAATACTCTGAATAATTATATTTTTCTTTTAGAATGTGCGCAGATAAGTTTATTGACACATTATGAGGAACAGTTTTGGAAATGTCAAACATTTAAAGTGTTGCACCTACAACAAAAATATACAAAAGTCTAAAAAAGTACTAGAAAGTCATTTACAAAAGATGAGAATTACCACAATCCCACCGGAAAGTGGTTTCCCACTTATCTATTTCTCATAGGATTTTGAATATTCCCATGGGCTATCTATATTATAACTGTATGAGAAATACTGGAATTAAATTGGCAAAGCATTTTTCTCTAATTCTTGTTCGAAATAAATACTTCCCAAATGATATTAGATGAAATGAGTAAACAGCATGTTTGGAAATTGATCTCACTTGCTGATTGGTCAATCATGTTAATGTCTCCTGTCAGTTTCCAGAAATAGTGCAACCGGATGTTGATAAAATTAACACTTGCATCATTGTCTAGCGACATTGGTTTTTGCATTTTTATTACTAAGATAGCTAAATTTATTGATAATATGACATTTAATCAAAAATATTATATTCAACGCCCTTTCAATGAATGGCGCAATGATACACATAGCAACGATGATAGCAACAAAATGGAGGCATACTTGAGACTGGAGACTACGGAGATCGCTTTACTTCAAATAAATTGAATAGAAATTAGAGAACAATCTCTAACATTGTTTTCCGGTTTATTATGATGATTTCTCACATCTCGATAGTTAAATTTTCACATTTTAAAGTTCTCGAGTAAACCTCGAACTTTAAAATGTGAAAATTTAACTATCTCGATGTGAGAAATATACGTAATAAACTGGAAACAATGTAAGAGACTATATTTCCCAAAGGATTTTAAAAATCCCATATTTTTTTCAATTGGTATAGTGTAAAATAATGCTAACAAATATGATTTTTCTAAGTCCTGTCTCTTTGCACACATTTTGGATATTCACACTACTTGGCAGCTTTCGCAAATCGTGGCACAAAATGTGCATTATTGACATAGCAAATTTAAATTGGGAACAACTGAACTGATTTTGTGATGCAATATATATCTGGTAATGTCGGTCGAAAACGTGTTCTGAAGTCGAAATGAAGTCCTTAACACATTTATTTGAAGCTTATCTACATTTTCATTCATTTCAGACAATTTGTATGTTGAGTACTGATATACTAATTCAATATTATTGCGTCTTATACATCATATTTACAACCATTCTACTGGACATAAAATAAGAACATGTTGGTCAGTCCTTGAAATGATTTTTTACTAATAAATCAAACTAATTAAACCAACTGTCTAAGTCAACTCATCGATTGGACATAAACAAAAGACGGTCACCAGTCTACCAGACATAAATCAATGAATTAGGAAGTAACTGTCCAGTATATATAGAAATATCTTGTTTTTAGATATAATAAGCAAATTAAAATGCTTTTTTTTCTCGGAAAGGCACATAATATGAATGCTGGTCATTGTTTCCAAGCCTCAAAATGACTGCATTTCTGCAACAATGCAGTTCCCTGTTCCTTAATTACCTCTAACCAAAAACGGGTTATTTGTCCAGGTCAATCACAGCTTTGAGGTCATATCTAGCAATGACTTTTGGGTTGCTGCTTGTAGATTCCTATTTCACCCATATTAAATGTCCAGAAACCTATCAATGCATCCACTTTTGCAAATCCCATAAGGTTTTTTATTGTGTCATATGAATCTAAATTCCATATGTAATTTGGTACTCTAGTTGAATATATGTGCCTTTCAGTGTTGAATTTTTTTCTGTTCTTAACACCTTTTTTTCATGGATTTGCAACAACATTCTTATATATGAATCTACATGCCATTGTAATTTGGTCCTCTCGTTGAATAAGTGTGCCTTTCAGTATTGATTTTTTTCTGTTATTAACACCTTTTTTTTATCGAGGATTTGCATCAAAATTCCTACATATGAAAAAGAAAGGAAATGGGGATAAATGTGAAGGAGACAACATCCCATCTCCAGGTTAAAACAACCCACAAGAAAGCATATTCTTTTTCTGTCAACAACCCTGCCTGTGTACATTTCATATGCACCCAACTGTATCCATGACAATGTCCTGGTGCCTTAATCTGGCCTCTGATATACGAAACTACTTTTTCATTTTGGTATATTTTTGACGATAGAGGTGCAATTGACTCTTAAAATGTGGCATCGATATGAGGTATCTATGATTATGGGCAAGCATTGTCAAATTTCTGATTATCAAGGCTCAACTTGAAGTAATATATTAGCAATGAAGGGATAAGGAGTAAAAGCAAATGAGACAAAATCTCAACAAATACATAGGAAAAACAAGCAATGGAACAACACCTTTATTGCTGTTCTTCATCTTGAAGTCACTATGAGGCCTTCAACAATGAGTTATGCTCATACCTCGCAGTAAGTTCAAGACGGCCCCAGCACCGGTTTGAGCGGAATTCATTGCTGGATATCGAGCGTTCAACGCTACATCCATGTTTATCATGTCATGGATGCGGGATCTTCAACAAACATAAAATCAAATGGCAAAGTATTATTACAATTGCTGACATCCTTTGCCTGACAAAAAGACCAATAGAAGACGAACACACCGTTTAAACAACCACAGGGCACTCATCGAGTCAATAGTAAGAAATCTTGGCATAATAAAATGATGAGATGTGGGCACAATAATCAGGTGGTCAGAATAATAATTTTGAAACACACAAAAAATAAAATGCAAAAATTTGAAATTATGATAATGCATCCATATGAGAAATTCTCTCAGGAACAAGTACAACATAACTGAAATGTGTAAAGAGCATACATCTCTCGCACAGGGAATCTTTTTACGGACTCCATATGCCTCATATTGATGGATTCCGCCTTTAATATGTTCATTTACAAAGAAGACACTTGTTATGCGTTCCGAATAATTATGTTGTGCGCACAAGATATTATCATGTATTTGACTGCTCAACAAATTATGTGACACAGATAATCAATACGGAATGCTTGACCAATAAAATTCATTTTCACAAAAAGCAAAAGAATGACTTAAAAAAGGACTGCACGTTCCAGACAAGCTTCTCCACCATCGAACCCAGGTGAAAAAGCCAATGAAGATACTCAAGACAAAGATTGGGTTCCAGTTATACAGTCTCTAAAGTAGCAGATGCTGATTCACACATAAACCATATTGAAATGGCTTGAGAATTTTTAATGTTTTAGTTATTTGTAAACCTAGTAGGTCATGGGCTGAAATCACTTTCCGTGCATCCCCACTTATGATCCGGATCGACCTTTCTTTTAGTTTTGTAGTACACCACTCGGAATTCTGATATTTTCCTTTTCACTCAAGTTTCAACTTCTTTATAGATGGATATAATATACAAAGCTTTGATTTGATTTTGGAATTCCCCCTTTGATTTGCATTGGTATTCGTTTGCCGATGTATTTGGTATCAAAGCTGAATTCATAATCTTAACAATGAATAGAGCAAGAATCTCCTTTTTGTTATAGGACACCCACCGTGTTGAACATGTCAATGTCGGTAGTTAATAAGCAATGAATGGACATGGAGTTTATGTACATGAGACGAAGTCTCTACAACTACATGGTAAAACAATGCAATAGAACAACGCTTTTATTGTTGTTCTTCATCTTAAGTTTGGTCAAAGTCAGTAGAAGAAACAGCAATCTTAAGCTTGTATATACATATAGATATCCCTTATTAGTCCATAAGAGTTTAACTTCTGGAGAGATGACTTCAAATTATGGGTAACATACCATTGTCAAAGTAGCCCATGTGTGAGGAAACGGGCTTTATCAAGAAGGTCACTGTATATATGGACTACACCTCAATGAGTAGCGAATGAGCTGAGACATAAACTCTATATACCGGCGCTGTTAGAATGTTGAAAAAAGGGAAGTTGACTATTGGAAAAATGAAGTCATCGAAATTATCATACAGCTTAGTTTGAAAGTTACCTCTGTTGTCAATTTCCAAGATGAAGTTCATTGAATGGGACCGATGTAGACGTGTCTGTGGTATCCTTACTTTCGAGCTCTTTTGGATAAATGAGATGAAGATAATCACTAATCGATGGTTGTTTAGTAGCAAAATATCTATAAAACGGAAGCAATATAGGGGATAGGCTAGTTTGTACTCTTGAATTTCAAAAAGCCCTTCTACAATACACGGATTTACTGCAATCAAAAAACTATTACTGAATTCTACAATATTTAAGTTGAATTCAATCTTCAAAACTCTGAATTACTACAATCTATGATACTTGAAATTACTGCAGTCTACAAAACTAAGAATTGCTGCAATCTTCAAAACTCATAATTACTACAATCTACAAAATACGGATGTAATGCATTCGACAAAACAAAGAATTACTGCAATCTACAAAACAAAGAATTACTGCTATCTACAAAACTCGGTACGGTACAGGAATAACTTATTCGTATACAGTGACTTTTATATAAATTATCCGTTTCTGGTATCGTCTATTCAGACATTTTTCTATGTAGTATTTACACATTGTTGGAAGCTGATCTGCATTAATTCCGATCACCGAATTTCATTTAACTGCTTCTTATACATATAATATAAATGTAAAGCATACTGAATAGTCCTTGAAATTATTTTTAATGATAAATCAAACTCATTTGGGCCAGCTTTCAGGTAAAGCCTTTTATATCATAAAACATAATGCAAGATGGTCACCAGTCTAACGCACATAAAATATGTGAAAAAGGATATAGATGTCCTTTTTATAAAGACATATTTTTGTTTAAGATGTAATAACTAGAATAAACAGCCTTGTTTGACCGGCAAGGCGGTAGTTATTAGTATACGCAATTTGAATAAAATGTATTCAAAACAACATAATAAATCTACAACAAAAATTTATCAATTCTAAAAAAATACTGTTTATATAGCTTAAAATCAAATTTCAAATACTTTGATTTTCATTTGCATTGAAGAAATATAAAATGATTAAATTACAGTTTGCAAAACTCAACTAAATCTACAAAACGTAAATTAATTGTAATCTAAGATGTCAAACTTACGGAAAGTAACGACATTCTGAAAGGCTCAGATTTAATACAATTTACAAAGACTCAGATTCAATACAATTTACCAAAACTCCTATAAATCGCAATGTACATATAGAAAATTCACCACTATTCAGAAAACCATATTTTCCGCATTTTACAAAATTGGAACTTTACTACTGTTGTACAAACCTTTGGTAATAACAAAATAAATCCAATTGCTGAAATGCAAAGGGCGAACAGATATGTATATGTTATCGGGCTCTTGACAGCTATCAACCCGTGAGCCAGCTTATGAAGCACAGGGGCGAGAAAGCGTAGTGAACGAGCCCCAAGCTTCATATTCTTTCGAGCGGGGTGATATTTTACAATACATCATCTGTCAAAAGCCCGATGACTTGTTTATCATCCTTTATTTTGCATTTTAGATTTGTAATTATTGAACTGAGTTTTCAAATTCTCCCAAAGTTACGCGGGAAATTCGACATACATGCCATTCTCGCCTTTTGAGCAATTTTCAGCTTAAAAACACGTTTTGTAGTTTTTTATCGTTTTATTGGCAAAGGTTTTGCAACTTGGTGAATATTTTGACCGAAATACTCTAGATAATGTCGATTTTGAATTTTGCAGCAACCTTTGGTTGTTACGACATTCTATCGTTCCTTGGAGCTTTTTTGACGTCATAATGTGAAAACGTCAAAGCTCTGCAGGATATATCATCGACCTAGTCTCTACAATTTTTCTGGCATCTAGTTTATCTATTTGTGTAATCATGATGCTGTTCTGAATACGTAATCGGAAAGAGCAAATGAAATAGATGTTTATTTTTACAAATTTGATTTCGTTTGAAACCTTGAAAAAAAGTTATTGCCTTTGAAACTTTGGGAGAATCCCTTGATATATCCAGGTCAACCTCTGATATATCCGAGTCACCCAGATACGGCTTTTGCGGAAAGGCTCTGCAGGCTGATATAACCATGGGGAAGGATGATAAACTGGTATATGGTACATTTCATATTAACTAAAATCTACAAACTCATATTTACTCCCTCATGCAAAGCTTTGTCCTTAGATGATTTTGGCTTTACATTTAGATCATATTGGTTACTTGCTCTCTAACAGTTCTTACACATCTTTGAGTTAATGGTCTTCCAAACGTTTAGATTTTATCTGCACTGAAGAGCCATAAGTTGTCGAAATGCGCATATGCAGAAATTAAATTCACAAGAACTTCGGTATTTAGTTAGTTATTATTTGCTACAATTATTTAAAAACTTATAAGTCATTAATCATCAAAAACCCATTTTACGTCGGTCTTCAATTTGGTTACTTATTCCCTATTTCTTATTTGCCATGTACTTATTCTCTATTCGTCATTTACTAATTCCCTCTTCGATATTTACTAATTCCTACTCGTCATTTACTTATTCCCTATTCGATATTTACTTATTCCTACTCGTCATTTACTTATTCCCTATTCGATATTTACTTATTCCTACTCGTCATTTACTTATTCTTTATTCCCTATTCGTCGTTTACTTATCATCCTTAATTTGGTTAGTGTATTGATCTTATTGATTGATTGATTGATTGATTGATCAATGAGCGAAAATTAAAGTTCAAGTTATACAGTTACAGTCATAAGCACACATGCAAACGTCTTGACGCTTTACTAGTACCCCTAGCTGTAACCTATTCTTACTAATTCGATCTTCTCCTGTTATCTTATTTTTGTGAGTTGTTATTTGTTGTTTTTGTTATCTAGTGTAAAAATGAGTTCGTAGATGTGAAATCACTTCATTAGCAAACACGCACCCGTCTTCACGCTTGACAAATACCCTCTTACCTATTCGTTGCCTATTCGATTTTCACACGTAATCTCCCTCTAGTGAGTTGGGTTTTTTTTTATATCACATTCCCGATAATAAAACTGAGGCCTTTAATCTGATATTTAATTGAAGGATTGAGGATGCTTAAGGTAACCTTCAAGTCATCTTTGAGCTGTTCTCTTAACTGTTGTCCAAGTTAACTTGGACGAGAGGTTATGTCTGTACTCTACGTGGTTAGAGGACTATATTCCGACTCATGAGTTTCTGAGAGTGTTTTAGGAAGATAGGATCTCATTGGTCATATAGTGTAGATTTCTTACGTCCACGCTCCATGCCTGGGTTTTGTTTTTAATTTCAAGCTCACATGGGATGTATCTTTTTACAAAATAAATTAAAAAACAAAAAATGAAATTTAAAAACTGTGCTATTTTTGACCCTCTTTGTAAGGCCCCTAGTCGAAGACAATATCGAGAAAAAAATTCAGCGCTTGTAGTTTATTTCTTGTTTGACTAAGTTTGGCCTTTTCTAGCAAAATAGGCTTTATCATTGATGTATTCTGATTGCCAATAAAAATACAGTATCCTCCGCTTCTGTGCTTAAGCATTGATGTATCAGATAGAAAATTACTATGTTTTCTTGTGTGGAAGGATTGAATTAAAAGCAGACAAAGAAATCTTTGAGCTTTATGTCAATAGAAGAGACTGAGAAGACTAGTAAACATCTTTGGAATTTTTAAAAATCAACCTGGAGCACCTGATGTAACTCTAGGTTTTATGGGTATTCACACTGTGAGTGCCTTGGTTTCGACTGTTGTGATTTTATTCCTGTGTTTTGTAGCTGTCTAACGTCATTGTTTTCTGTGTTCTCGTTTTGGCCATGTATTTGGACTTCGATTTTTGTAAATATCACTCCTTTGTTCCTTCGGGGTTCTACTGCCGTTGTTTGATTCATCATGCTCATCGAATATACACGATTGAAGCAATTCTATGGATTATTTGTTTAGAAGTAAATAATAACAAAATACCAAAGTTGCTGTGAATTTAATTTCTGCATATGCGCATTTCGACAACTTATGTCTCTTCAGTGCAGATAAAATCTAAACTTTTGAAAGACTATAAACTCAAAGATGTTTAAAAACTGATAGAGAACAATAAGCAATATGATCTAAATGTAATGGCCCTGTCACACTTTAACAATTTTCGTACACGCTTGTGTGCGTTGTATAAGTTAGAGGCATGTTCGTAACACGTTACAAACAAGTCGACACACGTTGGCCTGCGTTGTTGAACGTTGGGTGCGTCGGAAAATTTTGAACATGATAAAAAATTTCACGACGTTCGCCAACGCTCTGTTGATAAGTTATGCAGACGTTAGACGAGCGCTAGAGGTTCGTTATGCACGCAATGTGTCCGATATGTAGTTTTAAACGTTAACAGAAAGCAAATCAGGTGTCCTTGTAACTAAGGAGTATCGTATTAACCGATATTTTATTATAAAAATAATGGTTAAAGAGCAAGACAAAATTTCAAAGTAATGTAGATAGCTGATTTATTTCAGTAGCATACGGACATATTTTTTGAAAAACATATTTTTTCTTATTTTTGAGGGACCTATTCCTCCTGCATATCTGTTGTATTTTTGGTCGCATTTCTATCCATTTCTACATTTGCAAATGTTATTGAAATGAAGAATTTTAAGCTGATCTAACCGCTATACAGACGCTCTATGAATGCTAGAAGACCGTTATTGATGCGTTCGGTATACGTCAAGGACGCTACTCAAACTCTTTTGCAACGTTGTCATACGCTGTTACACGTTTTGTGAGCGTTGCATACAAGTTATGGATAAGTTTTCCGGGCGTTGAAGGCCGTTAGCCCGACGCTATGATTGCGCTCAACAAGAGAATTTCGTCAATTTCTTCGGCGTGTGCTAAGGGACCGACCATTTAACCTGAAGAGGGGGGGGGGGGG
>MJUU01047247.1:116902-134172 GCA_002080025.1 Modiolus philippinarum | reverse complement strand
GGTAAATTTCCTGAAAGTGTCAAAGACCACTTATGTTTTGGAATTATATCTAGCAACAATACTGTTAGGATTTGTTTCAATTTGGGCAATCATGTTCACCAATTACATTTTCAAAATAATTGATTCAAAATTTGGTAAATTTCATGAAAGTCTCAAAGAAGACTTATTTTTGGAAATTCTACCTAGCAACCATATATCCTTGTATTCTTTCTAAGTAAAAAGCCAGGTGAGTGTGGTCATCTTTTCTGATGGTACCACTTCTAGTTTAAAGTTGATTTTTAATTCTTCAAGGGACTAAGCTTTAAGGCTATGCACCTTGTTAAGTTAGTTGCTCTCCAACAGATTTGGTAATTATGTAAAATTTTCTTTCCAAAATTTTACAGCCTCACAGCAGAAGGTCAACAGTATGGAAATTTGCACCAAATCACTTATACAAGCAATATCAGTAATGAACAACATTTATTTACTTATACAAGTAAAGAATATTTACTTGGTTAGGTAAAAAATCACTTGTAACACTGGAACCCACTACTGGTTATCTTTGAGCTGTTCGTGTACCCTTTCATTAAAATTTCACTAAAGTTTGTGTTCTTTTTCAAAACTTTGATGTCGAGTAGCCAAGTGTAAGGGTATGAACTTTTGATCATGAGGCCATAACCACTCTTGTAGAGCCACTTATTCACAGGTAAATATCCTAGCATCACAAGGACAAGACGTAAAATGAAACTGGCATCAATAACTGAATGATTTGTTATCCCCGCACTTTTCTGAAGAAAATGTGGGGATATTGTTTTGGCCCCGTCCGTCCGTCCGTCTGTCCGTCTCTCCGTTAGATGGACCTTGTCAGTGGAACTCCTTCCTAATTTTTGGATTTATGGATTTAATTTTGTTATAGAAAACAACGGCAGTAGAATACCGAAGGAACAAAGGGGTGAAATTCACAAAAATCGAAGTCCAAAGACAGGACAAAAACGAGAACACAGAAAACAATGACGTTAGACACAAAAACAATGACGCCAGACAGACACAAAGCACAGAACCAGAAACCACAACATTCAGAACAAAGGCCCTCACAGTGTGAACTCAAGTGAAAATGAGAGTGACATCAGGTGCTCCGGAAGGGTAAGCATGTCCTGCTCTGTTAACAGCACCCGTCACACTGTGGGTGATTCAATCCGGGAAAATGTCAAAGTCGGTAGTCAAATCCGGTAAGACGTGAATCTAGCTGAAAATGTCCACTTTCATTTGGGATACTGACACGTCATATCTTTCAATGATGCTATGGTGACGGCCATAGAATTTTTTTCAGGGATGAAATTAACAAAGGTTGAACAAATCCCTGACTAAGCAGCTTTTGGGACAGTGTTTTTGCTCTGTTCAAAAAATCACTGTACAAGCTACAAGCTCGACAGTAACGAATCAACTGTGAAATGTACACTCCATAGGCTGGAGAGGTAGGTATATTGCTGCTAAGAAAGGGAATTGATGCATATAGTCTGCAGATTCGCAATAAGCTTTCTGATTTTTGATATTGGTCTTGGTGCAAACAAGAGGCCCCAAGATGTCGATTTTGAGACATGTGAGCTTGTCAGTGGAACTCCTCCTACATTTTTGAATTTATGAATTTAATTTTGTTATAGAATTATTGCATATAGTCTTCAGATGCGCAATAAGCTTTCGGATTTTTGATATTGGTCTTGGTTCAAACAAGAGGCCCCATGATGTCAATCGTGATTCCGGTTCCAACTTTGGTAAATTTCCTGAAAATGTTAAAAACTCATATTTCTTAACTTTTAGCATATGCTTTCATTTTTTTTTACAAGAGTTTGGAAAAAATAAAATTTTGAATACTTAGAATTCTTAAATATGATTCCAATTTTGGAAAATGTCCTGAAAGTCTCAAACACCACTTATTTTTTGGAATTCTACCTAGCAACCATACATATAGTAATTTGTTTCAATTAGGACTAACATTTTCACCAACTGAATTTCAAAAATATTTGATTCCAATTTTGGTAAATTTTCTGAAAGTCTCAAATATGAAAAAGAAAGGAAATGGGTTAAATATCCCATATCCAGGTATAAACGACCAAAAACAAAACGTCTAGGGGTCACCATATGGTCTTCAACACAGTGACGAATCTCACACCATATAGTAAGCCCTAAATGGCCCCGAAAAGCTAAAAAAAGTGAATAAATCAATGGAAACAAACCATATCCAATAACCCAAATATCAAGAAACTAAAATTTTATAAGAAGACATGGACAAGTCAGTCACCAACATATTCCTGACTTGGGAAAGGCGCAAAAATTGCGGTGGGGTTAAACTCGTTTTTTTGGATCCAAACCCTCCCCCTATGTGTGGTGAATGGCTAAAAATAAATACACATAAAGACTCACAGTAAAAATCAAACTAGAAACGAGAAGTGGTGCAATCAGAAAAGATGGCCATCCCCGCACTCACCTGGCTTTTTACTTAGAAAGAATACAAGGATATATGGTTGCTAGGTAGAATTTCCAAAAATGAGTTTTCTTTGAGACTTTCATGAAATTTACCAAATTTTGAATCAATTATTTTGAAAATCTAATTGGTGAAAATGATTGACCTAATTGAAACAAATCCTAACAGTATTGTTGCTAGGTATAATTCCAAAACATAAGTGGTCTTTGACACTTTCAGGAAATTTACCAAATTTGGAATCAAATATTTTTGAAATCCAATTGGTGAAAATGATTGCCCTAATAGAAACAAATCCTAACAGTATTGTTGCTAGGTAGAATTCCAAAATATAAGTAAACGGACACAACAACATCTCTATCGTTTCCGTAGATACAAAAAATTCCGAAGTTTAATTTATCAACATCTAAATAAACATAAACATAACATCAAATTTATAAAGGTTCAACCATTAGAAATTGTTGACAATTGTCTTCATGTTTTATGTACTTCATTGTAAGGGTACTCGTCTTGATAAGTTGGACTTTTTTCTAGTTTGATTTTTACTGTGAGTCTTTTTGTGTATTTATTTTTAGCCATTCACCACACATAGGGGAGGGCTTGGATCCAAGAAAACGAGTTTAACCCCACCGCAATTTTTGCGCCTGTCCCAAGTCAGGAATATGTTGGTCATTGGCTTGTCCTTGTCTTCTTATAAAATTTTAGTTTCTTGATATTTGGGTTATTGGATGTGGTTTGTTTCCATTGATTTATCCACTTTTTCCCCTTTTGGGGCCATTTAGGGCTTGCTATATGGTGTGAGGTTCATCACTGTGTTGAAGACCGTACGGTGACCCCTAGATGCTTTGTTTTGGGTCGTTTTAACCTGGATATGGGATGTTGTCTCCTTGACATTTACCCCATTTCCTTTCTTTTTCATAATTGAAAAATCATTTTTCCTAACGAACTCAAAGCAGACCAAGTTTGAATAGAATAATACTTTATATAAACCAGTACGTGGTCTACCCACGTGCTATAAGAATATGTTAATTCCAATTAAGGGTCAGTGAGGCAGACTGCCTAACGAATGGTCTCGAGGACAAGGTAAGGTAAGAATGCAGGGCAAAGGCATTACAATGATTATAACATTAAGCAACAAATAAAAACAGTCATATACAATTTACAATATGTTACTGGACACAATTATCACAGGTAAATACTACAGATAACGTTCTAGAGGTGTTACAAAGTCGAGAAATACCAAGGGAAAATATAAATCTATACAAGCTCATAAATAATTAAAAAAGAGGATGATAAAGAGGTCACACAATTAAACAATCCAACTCGGGACAAGTGCAAGAAATCAAGTGCTGTTTATTGAATCTGATATGATGCAAGAGCGACCAAGGCTCGATGCATTAGCCAAATAGGGATCCATTATCACTATGTTAATCAGACCATCTCTTTTCACCTTAGATACAAGATAAAGTTCTGCAAGTAAATGCCAAGCTTAAATAAGAAGAACCTATCTCGTGACTGGTGCAAAAAATCAAATGCCGTACAATTTGACAGTAAAGTCACAAAGGGGTGTACTCAAAAAATGTCTTTTCTCAGTTGTGAAACTTTTGGCGGTCGGTCAAATTATGATGTAAAATTTCTATAAAGGCCAATTGTAACAGTGGTTATATATATAGGGGCTTTGATGCATAGTCATATCATAAAACGGAAACTGGGTAGCCAGGTCATAGTAAAGATAGCGCGGTAGTCATGTAAACATAGTTTAATCGAGAAAAAAATAGTTTGCAAAAGTTATACAACATTTAGAAGCATCCTCTTCCAATAGTAGTCGGGTCACTAAGGGTAGTCAGGTAATGATACGGAAAACGGGGAAGTCAGGTTTTAATACTTAAAGCTGGGTCAAGAAGTGGACAATTTGTAAAGAGAAACGCCGTACTCCATGCAGTATATAGATCCCTACTACATGTTTGGAAGAAGAGCAGACTAATTGGGATATCGTATAGATAGCTTAATTTCCTGTTCCGACATTTCCTTTTTGTTAATAAAACATCTTCAATGTTTCCATTGCTAAAAAAACCTATAGAAAGCCAAATGTTTTATCCCTACCCTTCCCTTTTTGTTGATAAAACCTCATCTCTATTGTGGTTGTGAAACAAAAGAAGGGAGGCTAAATTTTCATTTCCTACCAATTTATCACTTTACCAGTTGCAATTAAAACTCGTTGCCTCTTTTGTCCAATCTACCTTTATGTATCTGTAAATATCCTGCCCCTACCCATTCTCACTTTTTTGAGGCAGTCAAAACTCGTTGCCCATGTTGTTCAATTCACCTTTATCTATTAATTTCCTGTCCCTACCCATTTCTCACTTTTTTCAACAGCAGTTATACAACTCGTTGCTCTAGTTGTCCCTTCAACCTTCCAGATATAGCTGAAATATTGTTCACTGGACGTTTAAACTTAAACTAGCGCATCATTCCAGACAAAAAAATCAATGTCAAAATGTCCAAAAAAAAAAGTCATCCTACCGACTGATGCCAACGCTTGTGTATCCCTTCTCTTTTTGTAAATAAACATCTTCCATGTTGTTTTTGAAACAAAAGTATAAAAGGTAAAATATCCTGCCCCTCACAAATTAGGGAATATTAAGAGCTCTAAACTTCCTGCCCCTCGCCCTTTCTCTCCTTTTTGTTCAGCGTTGTCCCTTCCACTTTTATTTCCCTTTTCAATAAATGTTTTGAACTGACTGATGTGTTTTAGTCCTGATATAGTTGAAATATTGCTTATTGGACGTAAATCTCGATTTAATCAATCACTCCAGACAACAAGACAAAAAAAAATCTGTTACAAACATTTGGTATGTTTTTTTTTTTACATAATTCAATTATGTATGCTCTAAAATGATTATATGGAGATTGTTTCTTCATGTTGTTACTTTTTAAACATTTTACATTTTCTTTGATTATCATAGTTTCTCAAGTGACAAAGTATGACAATGATCAAAGTATAAAAATGAGGATTTACATGGAAAGTCTTATTGTTTACTCTCTATGTATGATTCCGAGAAAGACGGCTGTGTTGTGCCATATAAATACTTATATTTTATATTATTATTCACAATGAAGAATTTTTTTTTTCTATTTTATTTTTTTTTAATTTTTTTTTGTCGCACTGGTTAAAGTTGAAAAATTCTAGCATATTTATTCTTTCTCAAGCATAAGGGTAGGGATATATGATTTTTATAAGAAAATAACCTCAAGACAAATTGCAGTGATCATGCTTTACCGGTATATAAATATGCCATCCGTTTTAAAACAAGACACTGCACACCCACAAAAACACAAACACTACAAAAACAACACTAAAAACTATACAACACCCGTCACGCTGTCAGTTGGTCAAACCAGGGTAAAGTCAGAATCGGTAATGTTAAAATCGGGAAACGTGAATCTAGCTGAAAGTGTCCGTTTTCATTTGTGACACCGACATTTCATATCTATTTATGAAGTCGTGGTGACGGCCATAGAATTTCTGAAGGAACGAAAGTAACAACAGCTGAACATATTCCTTACTCAGCAGTTCGTCAATGCAAACACAAGGTCGAGGTATGAAGCAGAATTGGGTGTATCGATTGTCTCTTAAATTTCAAGTTCGCTTGGTAAGATCCGATGAAAATATTCTTTAAATCTTGGGTTATTAAGAGAAATGACATCGTCTATATATCTGAAGCTGAAACTAAAAGTCTGCAATAGTTGCATTTGTTTCTATTGTATTAACTATTGAAAAAAACTCTGCTACATACGATTTAAGGAAGTGGCACACAATTGTTCCCTATTGTTTGCCGAAAAGTGTGCCCTCCCAATTCATCAACAATGTTGTGGATAAAAAAATTCAAGCATCTTTATCACGTCATTTTTACTGTATTTTTTGTTTGACTCCGTATGGTTCTTAACAATGTATCTTTTACCTTTTCCTATACCAAATAGTAATACCTGCATTCTCCATTTTTGAAACAGAAACATTGATGTATCAGATCGGAAATTACTGTTTTAAGTTTATTTTTTGGAAAGGATTATAAGGGTAGAATTATCAAACGTTTGAATGCTATTGCAGTATGCGAGACTGTATGTGTAGAGCTGTTCAAGGTCAGTGATCTTTGGAATTTTTAAGAATCCACATCTGATTCCGTGAAATACGTTTTTCGCAGTAGCTTTTTAGACCATCTCTAACAAGAAAGTGTTAAGGAATTTGGATATGGGCTTAGAGGTGCATCTGTCAAACCTGCAGTGAATCTCTCTTTGAAGGGATTCGTTTGAAACCTAGGTACCCAGTAAATGTAAGGGGGATAACTGTTTAATTGGTAATTTTTATGTGCTTTATTTGTTCTCTTGAGGCAAATGTTTTCAGTATTTGCTACTGCCCGAATACGAAAAAATATTGACAAAAAGTAACTTAAGCCAAGCCTACCTTGCCAATCAGGACATCAACATAAACAAAGAAATATACATGTACAAAAACCCGTAAAGGATTGCACAAATTCATTTATTAATCAAGTCAATTTCATGATTTCTTCGAAATTGTTTTTCATTTTTCAAAATTTGGTGTATCAAATGAATTCGTTAATTACCGATGAAAAGAATAATAGAAGTTTTGTTTCGGACACTCAAATATTGTCTCCAATAATAGACTCGTCCACAAAGTCGGTTTGTCCATTATGTTGACAATATTTTTTGAATCCGAAACAAATCTTCAATTATTTTATATATTCATCCACTTAAATACTGGAGGATGCTAACACATAATTATAGTATAACTAATTGGCCGTTGTGAATATCAATAAAAATGTCACGAGTGCCGAACAACGCAGAAGGATTTAACGAGTTGCAGAACTTGTTCTGCAACGAGTTAAATCCACTGCGTTGATCGACACGAGTGACATTTTTATTGATATTCATGACGGTCGACTAGTTATGATTTTTATTATATAGATTTTCTACTCAAAAAACGAGATTTTAGATGCGGATTATTTTTTTCATGTCAATACGCCAGTTGTTTACTTGAGACGACATTGACGAGAGATTGTGACGTCGCTTCATTAAGACGTCATCCAGTGACTAGAAATCCTTTATTTTCACCAGTGACAATATGACATTTATTTAACTGAGAAAACTAGTTAAATCACCGCTATCTATATAATAAGTGTTAATTATGATTATCTCATCCATAGATATTGTAGTTGGGGTATAGTTTAATTGCCGATTGCACTATTAATACCCATCTCCTTATCAAAACCGCCTAAACAGTATTTATAACAAACAAACATAGTATTGTTAGAAGCTCTTGTTTGCAGATACTGTGACGTATGTTTCTTGAAGTTTGTCATGTTTTTGCAACAAAAGGCTCATGTTGAATTACAGATGAGAAAGAAACCGACTCTTCTTTCACAAATTGCATGTTTCGTCTATCAATATGGAAAAATGAGAATGATAGAATGTTATTCTGATTTCTTTGCTGCCTTTATAGATCGAGATTTGCAGTATTGTGGAGTGGACGCAGATAAGATCGAGATTTTCAGTATCTGGCAGTAGGTGCAAATAGTGCTTACATGGCACTTTCAGTTGAAACATTAAAACATGAGATGTCTAAAAGATATCATATGTAAAAGACAAATTGGTTTCTGAGACAAGATACACTAGAACATACAGCTTATGATAACAAAACAGCGGGATTCCTAATAGAAAAATACAAGAGATGATATGATATCTTTATGTAGTAAAACGTATTACTGTTTTGGATCGGAAATAAATTTAGTTGTGAAGGTATTAGTTAAGGAAAAGTAGCATGACTAAAGACAAGTACATGGATACATTTTTGTCTAAGAGTTCTTGTATTTGGTATGAATGGACATACCTGAAGTAGTTTCTGTTGCTGGTCAGGACTAAAATGAAAAATGAACAAAGCACACGAACTGTAATTGTAAGTTGAAAAGAATTAAGAATACAAAAAGAAAAAAAATTTAAACATTCAAAAAGATATATTAAAAAATAGTATTAAAACAATGCTTTTTTAAAGAAGAAAACAAATGCAGCCTTCAGCTATAATCTAGCTGTACCCAGTCACAAGCCTTGATTTTTTTTTTAAATTTCATTGTGTGTGTGTCGTCAATTGTTCACACGTCTCGACATGAAGCACATGTGTATGTTCTGTGATAAAGCCTACATTTGGCCTGCAGATCTAATATGTATTCACATACATGTATTCAAATAAAGCATTCTTATGAACAATAGCCATATTAAGCTAGCATAAACCACTACTATCAGCCAATACACCATGCACCAGTAGCCATGTTTCCTAGTATTCACCATAACACCACTTCCATAATAACCTATCATCCCACAACCACCACCACCACCACCACCAACGATACTACATGAAAACCGTATTGATATTTTCTGTACTTTATAAAACGAACTCCAAACAGTTAAGATTAATTCTGTTTTTCAGTCAAGTAAAATGCAATTTGTTTCGAACAGATGTTATGAATAGACATTTTCAGAACAAACATCCAACAAGTTTATCAGACAAAGGTCGCAGTTAACTGACCGGCTACTCAAACTGTTTTAATATCAAGATGACAAACCACAGTTTTAGGATAAAATCTGTAATCACAATTATAATGAAGAGATATTTTAAATTAAGCCAACTGTGATTCCGTTGAAATTTTGGTGTGCTGATGGACATAATTCTGATCATTTCATCCCATGAATTTATCCGTTCACCAGTGTCATTGAAGGGCGTCTGGATGTGGAAAATCGAATTTATATGACTAACATCCGCTGCATGATGTCTCTTCCTGTTCAGCATATATTTTGGTGTTTTGGAGAATACCAGTCTTTGAACGACACCATAAAATGTCAATTGCCAAATTTGTATATATTGAACCCAAACGAGAGACATTTATTTAAGTCATTATCGACGACCGGCTTGTTTCCCTGTTCACCAAAAAGAGTCATTATCGAGACAATGTGTGATAAACATTGAGCAGAATTTATTTTATAAAGGGAAGCATCACGGGACCATCAATCCAAATACACATTACAGGGTCGTCTTTAAAATCAAAAAATGATTCAGCGGTTCACAGTCTAGCTCAACAGATGTTTCCCAGAATACTTAAATACCGAAGTTGCATAATAAACAGTAAATTTCAAAAGCACCAGCATATGGAGTTGACATCTCACAACCCATTCGCTACTCAAGGGCTTGTGGCCGTAACAGTGACTTCCTTGATAGAGCTTAGTTACTTACAAATAGACTACTTAAGCAAGGGTACGTTACCGGTAAATCTAATCTCTTCCATAGTTTTTATTGGGTTCGTTATGTTATCTGTATGTGTGTCTTCATTTTTCTTTTTTGTCCCGTACTCAAGTGTTGTCCTTATTTCTAATTGTTTCCGATGTTGCCAATGTCCATGAATTGTTCGTTCTTTTGACTGACGGTTCGGTTCTCACTTGCTTTATTATGCTACATACACGTTCTTCAAGGAGTAATCTCTCATCAGCAGCATTATAATCAAATGATATGGAAACCCATAGGCCAAAAGTAGTAAAAAAAAGGAAGTACTAATTACCAAAAATATCGAAATAGAAGGGCAAATTCATTACCAAGGATATCCATCCAATGCCACACAGTGAATAAAGCCTTACTATTTTAAAAATTTTGATTAACAGTATATTTCTATAAATCTTGGGGTAAACTTTTCATGTCAGTCTAGTTTGACTATTTGGCTGGTGAATACCCTCGGGGACCCCTGGTCAACCAGCAATGGCATCAGTCCAATGGTCTCAAAATACTAAAATACCGATGTTGCAAAATATTCAGTAAATTTTGCTATGCTTTTCAAGGAGTAACCTCTCACCAGCAGCATTAGAAAATTCACTTAAATTTCCCACACGCGAAATAAGAAAGCATTTCCACGTTTACAGTAGTCAACATTATCATTTGGATTTTAAAAGCATCATCATAAATTTTAAACTTAAATCATAACAATAAGATGGAATGTAAAGCACCAAAAGGGAAATAGGAAGTATCATAATACATCGGAAAACGAATACCGAAGCAAGAACGAGGAAAGGGGAAATTCTAAAATCATAAATCCAAAATCACGGCAATTCACAGCAACACGAATTGTGACAGTATGAAAAAGACAATACAAATAAACAAAAATGAACAAGAACGCCACATGTTGGTAATCATAAACAATCATGACGGAAAGTAAAGTATCATGTGGTTAACAGGAGCATCATGATACAATGTAAAACTCTCATTCAGTAATCAAGCACCATCATGGAATGTAACAGTATCATGAGGGTAATCAGAGGTATCGTGGAGGAATATGAAAGTATGAGATAATCAGAAGCACCATGATGGAATGTAAAAGTGTCATGAGGGTAATCAGAGGTGTCATGGTGGAATGTAAAGGTATTGAAATAATCACAAGCAACATGACGAAATGTTAATGTGTCATGAGGTAAACATTAACATCATGATAGAATCTTCAGTATCATGAGGTAATCAGTAGCATCTTGACGGAATGTAAAAGTATTATGATTGCATAAGGTAATCAGAATCACCATGATGGAATGAAAACATATTGAGGGCAATAAAAGGCAAAATCATCTTATGGAATGTAAAAGTATCATGAGGGTAATCTGAAGTGCCATGATGGAATGTAAAGTATCATGAGGGTTATCATAAGCACTATGATGGATTGTCTAGTATCATGAGATAATCAGAAGTATCACTATGGAATGTAAATGTATTATCAGATAATCAAAAGTATCATGATGTAAACAGGAGTATCTGATAGAATGCAAACTATTATGAGGTAATCAGAAGAACCATGATGGAATGTAAAAGTATTATGAGGGTAATCAGATGTACCATGATGAATGTAAAAGTATCATGAGGTAAAAAGAATAATCAGGATAGAATCTTCAGTATCATGAGGGTAATCAGAAGCACCATCATTCTTCAGTATCATGAGGGTAATCAGAAGCACCAACGATGGAATGTGAAAGTATCATGAGGGTAATCAGATGTATCATGGTGGAATGTAAAAGTATCATCAGATAATCAGAAGTACCATGGCGAAATGTAAAAGTATCACGAGGGCATGAGTATCATCAAGCAGCATCATAATAGAATATAAGAGTATCATGTGGTAATCAGAATAGATAGAATGATAGAATGTTAACTATTATCAGGTCATCATAAGCATCATGATGGAATGTAAAAGTATCATAATAACATGACGTAATCAGAAGGACCACGATTAAATACAAAAATATCTTTATGGGGGTAAGCAATTGCACAATACGGAATGTAAAAATATCATGGGGAATTAGAAGCATCATGTAGGAATCCAGTGAAAGTATCATGTGGTAATCAAAAACATCATGATAGAAACGTAAAGTATCACCTAGTATTATGATGGATCGACAGTACCATGAGGGTATTCAAAAGTACAATAATGGAATGTTAACTGAAGTATCATGAGGGTATTCGAAAGTACTGGAATGGAATGTTAACTGAAGTATCATGAGGGTATTCGAAAGTATCATGATGAAACGTAAACATATCACGAAACATCATGATGGAATGTAAAACTATTTTGATAGAATGGTTAATTTGAACCACTAATAGAAAGAAATAACCAGTGTTAAATGTACAATTAAAAGACAACAAAATACCGAGGTAATTTTTTTTTTCTGCATATGGCCATTTCGACAACTTGTGTCTCATCAGTGCAGATAAAATCAAAATATTAGAAATCCAGAGATCGGAAGATGTAAAAGTCTGATAGAGAAGAAATAAACAAATGGATCTTGATAGAAAGCCAAACTCATCTAAGGACAGAGCTTTGCATGAGGGAGATACTCCTTAGATTTAATCTTTTTTTTTCTAATTGAGATAATAAAGTTTCCAAAGCATCGGTTTTCGGGCCAGCATCGAAGTACTTGACTACTGGGATGGTGAAAAAATAACCTCGGGGACTAACAGTCCACCAGCAGTGGCATCGACCCACAGGTAATAAATAACAAAAATTCGTAAAGGTTCCTTGGAACCCGGTAGTCTCGCCTGCTCTTACTTACATGTTGTTATAATGAGGCATTATATTAAAATATAAATTTTGCCTTTATTCAGTTAGATACATTTAATAGAAAAAAGAAGGGAAACGGGAATGTGTCGAAGAGACAACGACCCAAAGGGGAGTAATTCGCCGTTTCAGAAACTAAAGGATTGTGGGTAGAGCGTACACCAAAAGATTTTGATTTGTCAAGAACGAAAATAACATAACATCATTGGTTGAAAATCGATTGTCCGTACACCAAAATTTCAAAGACAATCTCTGTACCCATAATTCCTCAGATTCTGGGAACGGCGAATAACAACTCAAAGCCACCATAAGATCTTCAATGAAAGGTGAGGAAACCCCACACCCAACGGCAGGTCGGAACCCCTAAAAAAAGAGAAATCAAGTTCAGTGAAATAAACATCATCCTATACTCCTATTGACATAAAGTAAACTAACTAGAAAACGGACAAGACACACAAAGGCTTAATAAATTTATGAACTTGTAAAACACAGAATAAAAATAAGATAATATAGATTTTTTGGTGAATTAGTTTAATTAGAGTTACAGGTATTCATGCTGTAAACTACCTGAAAATCTATTGTTAACACATAGAAAGTGTTAAAATTCTGGATATGCGCATTCAAACAAATTAGTAATATTAATGAATTGATCATTGGTACCCATGGATAAAACCTAAAATAAATGGAAAGAATGGTAGATTATTAAAAACAAAAGGTAATTGTTAGTAAAAATAAGATGTGTGATAACTGCCTTCACTTGAAAAAAATAATTACTGTTACTGGTCAATCTGAATTTTTTTAAATTTTATTTTAATCATGAAATTTACATTTTACATGTAACATATTTTTAACATTTTTAAGTTTATTTGTTGTTGCATGAGCTCAATAATTCGTCTTCTTCCTCCCTACCTGAGAACTCCTCTTCCTTCTACAAATAGATATTAAATTTTCATTAAGTTATCTCTATGGTATTTTGATAAAATACATTTTTTCACTAAAAATTTGAACTTTTTATCAACCAAATATTTATCTTCTAGCAAGATGAATAATACTATATTAAAAGAAATGTTAAAGGCTGAAATTTTGTAGCAATGTTTATATTAAAGATAATTTATAAAAAAATACCAGAGAGTGACTGTGATGTCAGAAGTAACAAAAGAGTTTTACAAACAAAAGAAAAAAAATAACATAAGTATTTCAAAATAAAATACAAGTGATAGTGTATTAAACAACATAACTTTCATGCCTTGTCTCTATCATCCTGAGTTGGTGGTATCACAGTTGGGCTCAGTTGTGACTGATCATGAGTTGCTGAGAACTCTGATACCTATTTAAGCAATTATTTAAGATTAAAGATAGGACCAATAAGCAAGGAAAGGAAATGGAATAAATCGACATGACAGAAGGTCTTAACAAATACATTAATATATGGTAAATGAAAGAATGGAACAATGCTTTTATTTTTGTTTTTCATCATGAAGTCACCATGAGGGTTTCAACAATGAACTCTTTCCACACCCCATAGTAAGTTGAAGACTGTCGTAAGGACAGGTTTGTGGGGCATTAATTGCAGAAGCATAGAAATATTCATAAGTATGGTTTGAAGTAAATAATAAAAAAGTGTTAACATATATATCTATTGTGTTCTTTTTTTACAAAAATGGTTTCTGGTATGTAGAGTAATTTTCTTTTTTATTTAAATGTATGTTTCCCTTCTTTTTCCTATTAAATTTGGAAAATATAATGAGATGCATTATTTGAAATATAAATACCAGTATTTAGATATTGGAAAAATATGTATTAAAATTGAAATTAGAGTTTTTAAAATGATCATGTCTGAGAAGTTGTGAGAGTTTCATCCTCATTTTCTGCAAATGAAGTCATTGTTTTTTTTCAATTTTTGATTTTTTTTCCAATATAGCTGGAAGGTCTGTTTCGAATGATTCTAGTTTTTCTAGATTTTCTTTAATTTCTGGTACCAATATGTTTCCTTGAGCCTTTTGGGGGTCAATAATTGTGTTGTCTATTCACTTGAGACACTTGTCTAAATCTCCAATTAGAAATTCTCTCAATATTGTTGAGAATGACTTAGCTGCAGCGTTACATTTCTTTGCTACTGTCTGTAGTGTTGCCAATTTTTTAGAGGTGTTGAAAGATTTTGATCTTCTTTCTGTCCTAAATATGGCTAATTCTTTTTTCAATAATGAGATATTTGTTTCCAGTTCAGCAGAAGACGTTTTACTTTTGCTATTTTTCCCATCTTCTATAACAAAATCTAAACTGAACTCATAAACATATATACTAGCAACACAGCTCATTTCAACAGCTGATTTTTTAATAATTTTTATATATTGAAATAACAAGTGAAATAATTTTGCTTCTGTGCCACAAAATATATTCAGTTTCTCGTGTAAAGCAAAATTAGTCAAAACAATTAACACCAGAATCTTCCAGTAGGAAGTCATAGGTTTAACGTCTTTGAAGTACAATTTAAGCAACTCTGTCAAAATTATTTAGTTTGTTATGTTTCTTTGGATGTTGGTTGCCTTAATGTATGAATTTTAAATTTACTTAATTTAATTACCTTGAAGTATTTGTGAAGTTTGAATAATAATTTTCCAGAAATTAATTTATAAAATACACTAAATTATTATTAGGACAAGTTTGAAAAATATATGAAATGAGTTGTGCTAATAGCGAATTTAAATCATCAATATAATACAATTATAGCAGTACTAATAGTATATGTTATATGTGAAATGTAAATAATAAAATTGAGAATATATTTTAACTTGAAATATTAAATATAATGTTTTATAAATTCAGAAATTAAATACGTGATCTGAAATATCAAATTTTAATACAATTCTATGTGACTTATATTAAAGCAAAATCAGAAAAAAGTTACATGTAGTGAATCTTGAAATTTGTGGCTAAAAACAAATTGTTCATTTTGTTTTATTTGTGTTACAATTTGAAAAATCACAAGTATTTCTGAATTTATAGAAATGCATATGTTATAGAATATAAGATAATAAACGTAAAATTGAAAATGAATGTGAATGAAAGGAATAAGAAGATGATACAATATTTCTAATAATTCATTGTTGTCTCATTTGTCATAGCATTACACAGCTTCTACCAGCGGCTGAATCTGTATGGCATAAAATGTATTTTCTTCATTAAAATCTCATCTGCTGTTTATATCTTTCTATCGAATAGGTTTTATATCAGCTGAATACTGGATTTGTATACACTCTTTTAAGATTTGTTTGTGACAGGGTGGGGTATTTGTAAGAATTCCATTTGTATTAAATAATATGCTCATATATTGGCAATTCTTATTACATAGACTTTTCAATCAGTACATCTTTTGAAACATCTAATCATGATGATTTCTAATTTGTTGGTAATGTGGGTTTAAACATATTATTATTAAACATCCAAATTACGGTTTCAATATTTTAAAAAACTACACTTATATGAATAATATGTATAATTTATGCCATTATGTTGATATTGTTATGATATTTTTTAAAAGATACAATATGTAATTCTGCTGCAGTTTAAAATTATTTAAACTCATTTTAAAAAGAAAAACAGTAAGAAAAAACCCAAAAAAATTTTTTGTTAAGATGATCTTTTTGAATTTCAGACCTTGATTAAATAATATTTTACTTTAAACTTGGAATTTTTTGTGCTGTATTGTTTTGCTGTTTTAAAAAAAAAATATCTCACACAGTTTTAAATTTGGGGTTGTCAGTTCATCCATTTATCTGAAAATAAAACTGCTGTCGAAATTTCACTGCATATAGTATTTTAATTTTAAAAATGAATACTTTATTACATCAGTCATTCTGCTTTTATCACACCAAAAAAAAGAAGTCAAATTAATTAGGTATTAAATAATTCTGGTTTTGATTCCATATTCATTTTGTATTTCAATTAAAGCTTACAAGTGATATTTTGTTCATTTTATAAATAGCATAAATTAACATTTTGATTTTAATGGTAAATAATTAATTTTATGAATATTTTTTTGAATATTTGTGATATAATATTAAATAATACATTTCAAAGTTAAATTCACTAAAACATAAGCTGTTTTTGTATTTTATGCATTTTTTTTAGTATTTTCAAAGGTCAGTACTGAAAAACTATGAAAATACTATGTTGTAAATATGAAGCCATTTTTAATCATTGCATATTAGTAACTAAGATGGGATATTATAAACATACTATCTGAAATCGAGGATGGTTTTCTTAATTACCACACAAAGAAAATATCTCTTAGTGTTCAATGAATTAAATGCAATATGTATTACATTATAGTGAACATTTTGACTGTATTACTACTTCAATATTTTATGAAAGGATATGGAGTAAATGAACATGAGACCATAACACATATGTTAACTCCAACTGCAATAATTTTAATGAGCTGTATGGCCATTTCGGAAATTTATTCCTCATCAGCAGCACTAGAACCCAAACAAAGGAAATCCATAATTTAAAAAAATGTTTAAATGCATACAACCAAACGAAATCCGAATAATCAATAATATCAAATATTAAAAGCTAAGGACAAAACTACGATGGTATGAGTTAATCCTTCGGTTTTAGAATTTACATAAATTTAGATAATGGTAATTGAACAAAGT